>JAUTXW010005218.1:0-127615 GCA_030620095.1 Kuschelorhynchus macadamiae
TTTAAAACACAAATTTGTATTTAACAAAATGTACTAAAATGATTAAAAAAATTCATAATTGATATTTCCCTTATTATGCCAGAAATCGAGGTTTGGAATTTAAAAAAAACCTCCCGTATATTGCAGTAATCAGCATAGTAATCAAGTTGTAAATAACAAAAATGTCATGTCATGAGAAATAGAAGTTTTTGGAATATGAGACTTAAAGTTTTTGCAACTGTTTCTGCCTATAGTAGAGACGGCGTCCTTTTTATTTTAGCAACAAATAATTACATTTTACTCCACTAAAATTAAATAATTTTTGCCAAATTTTGATATTCCTCTTAATTCCCGAGAAAATGCAGTTTAGAATATTAAATGAAACACCCTGTATATGTGTACAAAATATCGAAGCGATGGGTACAATGAAACGTGTTGTTCAATTAACAATAACCAGTATTTCTAATTTTCGGGTGACAGTGTAGTCAGTATCAGTGATACTGAGATCGTTTCTAAGATTGCCATTTAGTTACTGTTTAATATATTTTAAATTTGGAGCACTAATATAGTTCCATAGAGTACCTAATCCAATCTATAAAACATTTGAATTCCACTTTCAGTTAAACCGACAATGGGTCTAATTATAATACTTAATACGTTTAATGTTAACGGTTTCCATGGAAACTATATCTACCTCTCACTCAACCAACTACGACAAGTTTTGCCCACTGACATAATAATAATTTTGAGTTAAAATCAATTTAAGAACATTATTTAAAAACTGTAACCTGCTGTGATTTGCTCTTTAATTGTCTTATTTTATTACTTTTACATAAATATATTTTTGAATTAGATTAGGTTATAATTTATGATTGATCGGATTTCCCGTAAAGTAAATTATGAGTTATCGCAGATACGATTCTTACCATCACTGTCATTGCTTCCCCCATTATCCGAAATTTGATCCGATATCTTTAATTTACTCTTTTCAGTATCAAAATAGCTTGTGGAATGCGAAATGTCTGCATATGTCTTTCCGACGTCCTCTGCCTGTTTCTTCTGAAGAATGTCCTTCAGATCTTCACTGGCACTAGATAAGTCATCGTAGACATTTATCTCCACCTCCTTGCTACCTGCAAAATAATGTTAAACTACTTATTTCAAATACTTCAGGTGCTTGCTATAAATTACTATGCTGTAGATACGGAATTGTGAAATGTTTTAAATGAGTTGTAGAATATTCTCATGAAAAATAGCATTTAGAGGGAGAGGGGTTATCTAGTTGCATATCGCGTCCAAACAGGGCCGTTTCTGAAGTAGTTGCCAGCTGCTTACAAAAACATTTTGACGCCCCCCCCCTTACATAAATTTAGAAAAATACAAATACATTGTTTTAGTCTTTTTCCAACTGCAATTTTGGAATACGGCATTTGCCTGCCTCGATTTAACTCATGAAAATAAGAAAAGGTCTTCATAAACAGGGTTATGCAAAAGTTTAGAATATATTAGGAATATTGTCACTAAACCAACTGAATAAGTTTTATAAAAATGTACAGGCTCTTTTTTCTCGATTTCCGACCCTTTTAACCTTGCTGAACTTTTTAATAAGTCACTGGTCATTTTTACAACAACGATCAATTCCTCATTCTGTTCTGTAACTTTTTCATCTCTGAGGTTTTTATCGATATTTCTCACCATAAGAAATTTGAGTTTGTTATAAAAAATGATCAGTGGCAGTAAAAAGGGTTAAAGGAATCATAATCCGGAAACAACCACAGTCTGCAAATTTTTCTAATACGTATGTAGTCGCTTCATTGACAGTAGTCTTTGTATATGGTGTAACAATTTAAAAATATTTAGAAATATACGAGGTGAATATAAAAAACACAAAAAAAGATATTAACATTTTAATACCCTGTATCTCGAAATTTAAGCCTTTGCCGACCCTTGTATACTTATTTTTTTTTTTATAAGATAAATCAACTTCCAAGGTTTACGACAAGAATTAAAAATTATAACCCCATTAAATGAAAAAGCAAAAATGAGCAAATAACAAACACACTTCCTTTATACATTTTCAAAGTGTTATTTCACCTCTGCCACTGCGATAAACGAGTTTACAATGCAGATTTATTGGTTTATACCGCATATATGGGCAAACCCCGGCCCTTTACCAGCTCCAATCCAAAAAATTAAAGATTTAGCAGGCATAGTTTATTTGTAATTACTGTCAACCAACCTAAAACTGTATTCTTCAAATCATAAAGACCAAAATCGATAAACAATTTTATTAAGCGTACGCAGTGGAACGCTACAGATCGAGTCAGAAATAGTCGTTAGAAAGAGACTTTCGGTAAGCCGTCCGATGACCTTGAAGCGCTCCGAGCGATGCGTTATGAATAACAGTCGGCTCTGAGCCTTCACATCGCATATTCGCGTACGATCGGGACTCTAGATTCGAGAGTATTCTAGTTGCTTAATGCGGGTAATATATAAACCGCTCAACGCGCATCAACTCATTACTTATCATATTAACATACATAGAAAAAGACTCCAAGTCTCGGTCTCATTAAATTATAACTTTACAATTTACAACAAACATGACACGTGTTTCGCCCTTTCGAACATCATGAGCCCAGACCTTTGCCTATATAACTGTCCATGAAATTTGAAAAAATTTTGGTCTAAAACTAAGGTAAGAAGAGAAGTGAGGCCATCAACGAGTAACTGTGGCAAAAAAGATCTCGCCAATAACACCTTACCAACTGAATACAGTCTGCGGGAGGCACATTAGGAAATAAATTCTTGACATCCAATGAAACTAATAACGCATTGTGCGGAATATCAACGTTTTTCAGGTGATTGGAAAAGTCGATGGAATTCCTGGTAGAATATGTGCTATGAAAACCCGTTACGTCCTTAAGAACTCTCTATTTAGCCAAGCTGAAAGCTTATAGCATGGGAAATCAATAAATGAAACCACTGGCCTCATGGGCGTGCCATCCTTATGAATCTTTGGCAAGCCATAAAGTAAGGGTGTTTTCGGGTTCATAGGATATAATTTATCTTTTGTCATGTTAAAATATTCTAAGGTTGTTAGAAATGTGTCCAGACTACTTTTTAACCTCGTAAAAAATGAGTTTGTTGGGTCTCTGTTTATTCTTTCAAAATCACCAGAGTTCAAGAAACCAATATATTGTTTGAGGATTTGTGAGTGTGATTATTTACTAAGGTTCTCTCTGTTGTTTGTAGGTCTGATGTTCGCAAGGGCGAAACACGTGTCATGTTTGTTGTAAATTGTAAAATTATAATTTAATGAGACCGAGACTTGGAGTCTTTTTCTATGTTTGTTATTAAAACTAGGTCTCTTTGGGCAATATGACAATTTCTTAGTTTTTTACTTATCATATTACTCAGAAGAAAAAAAATCTATCAAGATGTCTGGTTTAAAACAGCGGAAAGTGGATACAGAATGTCATCAATTCCAAAACAAATGGACTGATGAATACTTTTTTTATCATACGCTGTGGTAAACCTATGTGTTTGCGCAATGAAACAATTTCTGTTTTAAAAGAATACAATATGAAGCGGCATTACTCGCATTTCGCTCAACAGAAAAAAATTAAAAACTCATTACCGATTTAGGGAAAGAGCAACAAATGTTCCATTCACAAAGATCAAATCTAGACAGAGTTGTTAAAGCAAGTTTTATAGTTAGTTCCAAAATAGCGAAAACAGCGAAGTCATTTTCTGAGGGAGAGTTTGTTAAAGAGTGCCTAGTAGATATTGCAGAACCTTTGTGCCCAGAAAAGATAGAGTGTGAGAAAGTGAAGTTATCACAACGTAATTTTATTCGACGTATAGATATGATGGCTAGTGATATCAAAAAAACATTGACTGATGGATTGGCAGGTTTTCAACCATTTTCGATTGCTTTGGATAAGAGTACCGATTAATCTGAGACGGCCCAGTTAGGTAATTTTATACGAGGTGTTGATGAAAAATTTGTAATGACAGAGGAATTACTGGCTTTACGGCTATTACAAGGGACCCCTACCGGAAAAGATATTGTGGCTGAGGAGCAGTACCATCAAATTCATTAGATCCCGCGGTCTTAACCATCGCCAGTTTAAAGCATTTTTGGATAAACTCTCTTCAGAACTCGATGACGTGAAAGAAATAGCTGATTTTATGGAAATGAAAGAGAAAACATTGACGCAAATTTGTGATCCAACATGGCCTTGTGACTTGGCATTCCTGGTAGACATCACATGACACTTAAACGACCTGAACTCGAAGTTTCAAAAACAAGGGCAATTGGTAAATCAGCTGTACAGTCAGCTTTTCAAAACAAAATTCGCTTGTGAGAAACACAAATGAGAAGTAAAAACTGTTTTCATTTTTTAACATTATCCAGTCAGGAAAACATTGAATACGGTCGCTATGCTGAAGAACTGAAACTTCTGTCAGAGCATTTCACTGATCGGTTTTCCGATGGATAGCACTCTCAATATTTTTGAAAATCCTTGTAAGTGTAATGTGGAAGATGCCCTGCTTCACCTACAAATGGAGTTGATCGAGTTTCAAGAAGACTCATCTTTGAATTCTAAACTCGATGATGTGGAACTAAGTGAATTTTACAGAACATTACCTTTCCGAAGAAAAGTATCCACAGCTGAGAATTTTTGCATGAAAAATAATTTGTTCATTCGGTAGCACATATTTAACATAAGCTCTGCAATAGACCCATTAATTATATTTGTTTTTTTGTTTTTTAAGCTTGTGCATTTGTTTTAATTTTAAAGGGATGAATCTATATAAGAACACTATATTCCTATTTCATTAGATTTAATAAACAGTCTTTAAAAATAACTTATTGCCAATCATATCATAACATAATAAAATTGACTGAAGGCACTGTACAGATTTATATGTCGACAACTGTACAATTTAATTAAAGAAGCAACCTTATTTTATTAAAACTGATTGCTGTCACGGCGAACGCCATGTACTATTGTATATATAGGGTGTCCCATTTAAAATGGACACAAGCTGATTTCTGGGTTATTTTTTGACGAATAGGAACGAAATAATTTCAAAACTGATATCAAACGTAGATTGTTCAGAAAGTAGAATATCTAATTGCCCAGTTTGGTAATGATATGACAAAAAGATATACCAAAAATATAACGAGCTCCCTAACTACTAAAAATCAATACCTACATATTTCTTCATTTATGGACGACATATTGTGTGTAGCCTGACTCCACTGTCATCAATGTATTCTAGCCATAAAATGTAATACCTGAAGGATAAGCAGAACATATACCAAAAATATAACGAGCTCCCTAACTACTAAAAATCAATACCTACATATTTCTTCATTTATGGACGACATAGCTGAATATTCATTCTTGTCAGCCATTTTTTCTGCATCTGCATAAGACTCTTTCTCCTTTTCCGAATCTTCAACATCTTTATTAATACTTTCTTGGAGGTATTCGTTGCTTTGGTCTTTTGAACTACTCTTCGTTGTTCTACTTACTTCTACATCGGGAGTTTTGTCTCCAAAAACTTCGACAGTTCTGGAACGGAATTCTTCTTTGGTTTCGTTAGAAGATACTAGAGCACCTAAAAATTCAATACACATTTTTGTTAATTTTTTAAATATGAATATATGTATAATGCTCTATAATGTTCGCTATATATGGAAAAACAATATAACACTGGTTGTGTTCGCCCCAACTTGGTGTTAAACTGATACCGATCCACCTATGTAACAAAATGTCCATAATAAATTTTATCAAAAAACTGATTAGGAATAAAAATGTAGAGGTTAATTAAAAAACAAAGAAAATGTATAACCAAGAATGGCAGCGTAAAGATTTGAACCACAGCATACTAACATAGTAATCCTAGAATAAACCGGTATATGATTAAATATAAACAAATGCTATTCACAATCCGATGTTTCAAAAGTAACTTCCCAGCATAGAGGTTACAGAGGTTTTTTGAACGTATTTTAAATATATGTATTACTATTATTATTTGGTAATAAATATCTCCAAAATATTATAAACAATAATATTAACAATTCAAAACTTACACTGGCTAACTTAGACAAACCCAATGAAATAAATAAACACTTTTTAAACTCAAGTGTCAACTATAGGTCCGGTCGACCCAAATCTTTCACATTTTTATAACAATATTAAATGAGAAATAACAACGCTGCTTACTTTTCACACGATCTCTGAAAGTACAGTAAAACATTGCTTATTTGAAATAACATCTTTAGCTACCGGGTCTGATCAAATAAATTTAGACATGATTCTGCTTTGTCTTGACAGATTTTACCTTTTCTTACGCATATTATCAACTCGTGTATTTTAGAAAACATATTTCCAGATTATTGGAAAATATCAAAAATATTCCCTCTTTTTAAAAAACAAATCGGAAAACTACAATGATTTAAGGCCCATAAGCATTCTGCCGGACTTATCGAAAATATTGGAAAAAATAATTAACATTCAAATAAGGGAACATCTGAATATGTATAATATATTAGCTATAAATCAGTCGGAGTTTAGGCCTGGATTTAGCTGCACTATAGGACTTCTAGGTGTTACGGATGAAATTATCGAAGCAACCGATAGGGGTTGCTATGATGAGTAATTACTTAAGCAGCAGGCTGCAGTATGTTGAAACATACAAAGGTAACTCGTCCGTGTCACCTCAGCTTTTATTCACTATTTATACCAGCAACATAACCAGCTGTCTCAACTTTTGCAAGTCACCTTTATGCGTACAATACACAATTGTACATATCATTTTTTCCAAGTAAAGTCCTTGAAGCTGAAGAAAGACTAAATTATGAATTAAAATAATTAGTTGAATTTTCTGATAAACACCAGTTTTTAATAAACCCATCGAAATCAACATTTTTATTATTTGGGAAGAATCGAGAAAAATTATACCCTAGTATAAAACTGAAAATTGGGACAGACGAAATTTCTCATTCTGACTCTTGTCGAAGTTCGGGATTAATGTTTGATACTTCTTTAAGATTCAAATCACACGTAAATAAATGTATTCGGCTTGCTTATGCGAATCTTAAGACTCTTTCCACACAGATACCTTTTATCAAAAACACAAAAAATAAAATTGGCAGACTCATTGGTACTTAGCAATTTTAATTTTTCTGATATTGTTTGCAGCCCATGCCTGGATAAAGTAGACAAAAATAGGATTGAGCGTGTGCAAAAATCATGCTTGAGATTTATTTACGGAATTCGTCGCAGGCAACCTGTTTCCTATAAGTTAACAGAAACAAATATGGCTTTCTTCGATCTTCCATAACTGGAAGATCGAAGAAAGCTTCACTCCGCTGTCTTGTTTCACAACATAATTCTAAGTGGTCGCCCCCTAATAAAATTCGATATAGTACATTTGCTCAATTTGTGACATCGCGGCTACATATCTCCGCCACCTCATTGTACGACGTTTTATGAAAGATTTTTTTCCTACAATATTTATGCTATTTATAATGGGATACCCGAGAATTTAAAATCACTAACGTTAGTGACGTTTAAAAAAGAATATAAACAGTTGCTCATAAAAATGGTGCCAAGCGGGTCTTTGATTTTGATTCGGATAGGCACCTTGATGTCTTTCTTGGTTTTTGTTTTTGATTTATTGTAATTTGTTTGAATGTAAGGTTATGGTCAAACTTAATACGGACTACTTTTACTTTTATATTTAGGTATTAGATAATTATTACTATATATTTAATTTATTTATCAAGTCCTAGGAGGCTGAACTAGGACCTTTTCTTAATTGATTTCAGTCTCCTGTTTGTCAAACTATTGTATTTAATTTAAGTTAATAATACTACAATGTATTTATTTGGCAAATAAATATCTATTATTATAATTATTATTATTATATGACATGAATTTTGAACAAATACATGTCGATGTGTTTATTTCCTCAGTTATAAATTTTTAAAATGTATTAAAAATATATACATACCAGTATCTTTTCTTCTGAGACTCTCATTGCGGAATTCCACATTTGTGACTTCTATGGTCTTAGAAACAACTAAGCCATCCATAAAAACATTCTTATCGCTAGAAGGGGTATTACTACTTTTGTTAAATGAGCTATCTGTGCTAGCTACTATGTTTTTACATTCTTCCAGTAAAATATCCAACGAATTGTTGCTTTCACTCACGTCCAAATCAGTATCCGTAGCGTTGAATGTAGAATTTAAAGAGGATATACCAGACATTTCGGAGTTCCTCGATCGTTCTAAAATGCTGCCGTATTTCAGCATAGAAAATGCGTTATTTTCGAGGACAGATCGCGTCAAAGATCGGCGTCCTCGTAATTTTTGGACGGCAACGGATGGAGACGGAGCAAAAGGGGGCTCTGACGTGTTTACATTGGACTCTGATGTTACTGATTCGATTTGGATGTCTTCTGATTCTTCTTCAACTGCTTTCTTTGCTAAGCGAGGACTGGAACGAACTGGTGTTAAAGTTTCACCAAAAGACCCTAAAAAATGTCCATCAAGTACAGAGCACAGAACCTAAAAAAATAATCTTTACAAACTATCAAATGCATTCAGAGGCGGATATATGGGACCCCCCTCTTAAATTTGTGAGGATTTAGTTCCAATCGGGAAAATTTAGCAACAGTTGGTAAATTCAAAGAAGTCCTGGCTATAATTAATTTTACCGGTTCTATATATCCTCCTCCAGCGTCATAGCACTTTTGGATAGTACCTTCCCATTTCAGTAGTGTTTGTTAAAGAAGCAGATTTTTCAGTGTTAAGTAAAGTAGTAAATCTTCCTAACATAATTTCTGGCGAAGAATATATACATTTTCAGGACTGTTATAATAAAATAGTCAAAAGCAGTGTTATCGTGCGGGTCGTACGATTTATCAACAACAAACTTTTTAAGTTTGTTTTTCTTTTATTACGTGTAATCATATCCTCCGCATAAAATCCGGAAGATGAATTAGATAAACCTATGATATTTTCAAAATAGGATAAACATATAAATGCCAGCACTTGCAAAAATCTTTGAGCGATGTCACTTCAAAGTCAGCTTGACAAGTCATTGCCAAAATGAGTAATAGAAAACCATTTTCTGTTTTTTTTGCATCCACAAGCGAAAAAAATGGTATTAAATCTAATAAAATATTACGAAAATGAAAATTAACCGGCCAATATCCAGGAGACAGTAGCAAAAGCTCTGGGAATCGGTATAAGTACTGTGCAGAAAATTGTGCATGAAAAAAAGCATAATTTACTACCGAAGAAGATTAAGAAATGTACACGAAAAAAGCCAAAGACAGAAGACTTAAATGACAATGTTAAAATGGATGTTCGTAATGCAATTTACGATTTATACACATCAAAAACTAATATAACCCTTCAAGTTTTAAAAGAAGCTTTAAAACATCGAGGCATATCGGAAATTGGACTAAAATCGTTGTCAAAATTAATAAAAATGTTGGGTTTTCGATATAAAAAGAACTGTAATCGAAGATTTTTATGCGAGTTGCCACATATAGCAAGTCAGCGTATCCGGTTTTTAAAGAAATACACGGAAAATGTTAATTCAAAATTTAGAAAAGTGGTATTTTTAGACGAGACTTGGATATTTTCTAATGGAAGTGGTTCGAAATCTTGGCAGGACGAGTCTTTAAAAAATATCAAGAAAAAAAAAGGGATGAGGGACGGGAAAACGGTTCATCATTTTGCATGCAGGTTCTTCAACAGGATTTCTCCCAGGTGCAAGTTTACTATTTTCTTCAACATCCAAAAGTAAGGACTACCATGATAATATGAACTGTGAACTGTTTGAAAAGTGGTTAAAAGAACAACTGATTCCAAATTTAGATGCTCCATATTTAATCATTCTGGACAATGCATCTCATCATTCAATAATCATAAATTAACAAACTACTTCATCTTGGAAGAAAAGTGATATTTATGACTAGCTAATAAAACAAAAACAAAATCCTTTACCCAATATGCTGAAACTAGAACTTCTTTTAATGGCAAAATCTATTAAAAAACCAACAACAAATGCCGGAGATGAAATATTATAGGAAAATGGACATGAGGTTTTACGACTGCCGATGCCGCCATACCATTGCTAGTTTAACGCAATAGAATTAATATGGGCTGGGGCAAAATCATATTACGAAAAACACGTGAATGATGGCCTTACATCAGATGAAGTGCAAATTGTTTGGCAAGATTCATTAAATTATATTGCCGGAGTACTGGAAGAAATCTGTGGAACATACGGAGAAATTGATATGGGATTGGTGGAATCGAGAACGAGTTCTAGATGTGGAAATAGCACCAATGATCATTGCGCCATTTGAGGACGATTCAGAAGATGAGGACTTTTTAAGTGATGATGATATTTTTTAGTCTATAATATTGAAAAGTTTCTGAAGGATTATTATATTAGTCTTTGACGTGTATAAATCATAAATTGCATTATGAGTATCTATTTTTGCATTAACTTAAGTCTTTTGCCTTTGGATTTTTTGGTGTATATTTCTTAATCTTCTTCGGAAGTAAATTATGTTTATATATATATATATATATATATATATATATATATATATATATATATATACAGCCTGTATTTTTCGCATGCATGGCCCTTAATTTTAGACTGAAATTTGAAGAAATCGGATAAGTAGTTTTTTAGCTATGCCGCGAACAGACAGACTGACGGACAGACATACCTACAGAGAGACGGAATAAAAACATGTTTTCCGGCACCCTTAAACGTAAAGATCTGAAAAAATCTCACGAGAGAAGTAATAACTAATTATCTTGTGTTTTTAACAAAAGTGTATATTTTTGCAAAATAAAAATTTTTTGTTATCACAATACAAAAAAAAACAAGTTTTCTTTGCACAGGGGTGGCCCGCATTTCAATAAATGACACTGTATAAGTGGTTAGGTTTTTACGTCAAGCGGGACTCATAATTTTTGGTGATCGATAAAAAAATCTCACTTTCATTAAGTGGCTATATAAACAGAACATATCCTGATTGTTCCACTGATTCGAACCGCCTTCCGACTTTATTAAGGCGCTTGCCACTTTGTGTATTTTTGTTTTTGCCAATCAAAAAATTTTAACCAAATACCAAATAGTCCCTGGGTATTTAATATATAAAATAATATTAAGTGGCTATCTTAATAATATTGCATAATATAATAAAAAAAACTATTTTCTTTCTCCCTGTATATTTGTAAATAGCCCATCGAGGTTTAATAGCTCGATAAAAGAATCACACAACATTTTGGTATTCACTGTGTTTTCTGATTTGATTCATAATGTTGGTGACCTTTGGACCCGCACAATAAGACCGCATTCGACTATATTTAAAAATTTCCCCATAAAAACACATGTAGAGGTGAAAAATCTGGGCTATTAGGCGGCCCCACCTAATATTATCAGGAGGTGTCCCGTCTTGCTGTCAGATCAACTCTTGACGATTTGGAATGTTTTTTTCCCATTTATTTTCAATTTCATTTTTTAGAATGTTTTTATACCGATCTTAAGAACCTATCCCCTAACATCCCGCTCCAGAAGTTTATTGGCTTCCAGTCTTGAATTCTGATAATTTGGTACTAATGTGGCTTTTCGGATGAGCAGTACCTGTTTTTGCTGCTGAATATGCTCGAAGTCGTGAAAGAAGCCTCATCTGTAAATATGATTTTATTTATGATGCCATTGACTAAAAGTTGACGAATGTGATCTTTGGTAAGGCCTTGGACTGGCCTAATTTCATATGGAAAATATGTATGAATTTTAAGAAATAATTTGCTAGTTTTGGTATGGAACTAAAAGGATTTTCTAAAATAAAAGTTGTAAAACTCAAAATCTTTGAAAAGAATCAATAACTTATAGTTAATATTTATTTATTAATTTACCTTCAAAATATAACAATACATTAAGATCATTTTCATCTTGCAAAAACTGCAACATTTTGGTTTTTCAGACAATTTAATGTAGTTTCTTACTTCATATCTGCAGAACAAAAAGCAGTTTGTAGCTTATGGCGGGGCAAAGTCGAGCGATAATTTGGCAACTTCAGGAGTTCCCCAAGGATCTATACTTGGACGGCTCTTGTTTATATCCAGACGCGTATACAGCTTGGAGTTATAGGAGGGGTAATTTAATTTGTTTTCCATGTATTATAAAAAAGACCTATGCACTTTCATATTAGCAAAGGCCTATACCCTTTTTCGTAAAATGTAAATTATATGAACTTCAGTGTACAGAATCCGCGGACGTGAATTCTAAATAAATTATATGAAATGAAATGGATATATTTGTCCCAGTCAAATGTCAACTTAAAACTAATTACATTTAAAATATTACTAAATATAAAAAAGAAAAATACAGATTGACATATTACACATACAGTTTAAAATTACATACATTGAAGACTTACACAAAAAGAGTTTAAAATATTTTAAAATTTAATTTTTAGATGAATTTTAAAATGAAGTTCCTCAGGCGAATTTAACAGAGTTTATCACGTTAATTCCTAAGTCACGTTAAGTCTAAGTCAACAGAACAAAACCTTTATTGTAAGTACTGTACTAAGATTAGGTTAATAGCAGCAGATATTTGGTTTCTAAAAGCATGCAAGTCTTTTTCAGTTTTCCCTAAATTATTTCAGTCAAGATCCCTAAACAATCATCCGTTACTGGGAAGGTTGAATCTTTTGCCAAACAAAAGTGGCTAGATTTAGAAATTAAAAATCTGTATAGCAAACGAAGTATGCTTGAAATTGAAGCATACAGATTATTTAAAAAACTCACTTATAAACTTAGTAATTTAGAATTTGAACAATGGTTAGAATTCCAAAGAAAAATGTTCATAGTTAATGATGCCAAATTTTTAAAGAAAATGTGTTCACTTAAAACCAAACTGAGAAAGTTGAAACCACAAAAACAAATTTCTTCGGAAGTAGAGAACATTGTAGAAAACCTTTCTTCTCAGTCCTTTGATAATAGAGAAATCGCCCTTCTGAATAAAGGTTTAAATTTTGCAGAGCCTCCAGTAAAAAATAGTTTACCAACTATTATAGCGAATATCGAAAGTTCTATTCAATACGTGCCAGAGTCAACTAAGGGATTCATTAGAGAGGCTTGCAGAAATCAAATCTCAAAAAATGTTGTTAACAACAAGTCAAATTATACTATAACAAGTCAAATTATATTATACTAGACAAAACAGATTATCTTGAAAGAGTAGACCATTTGATTCAAACTGGTCCCTACGATTTAATTGAGAAGAACCCGTTATCAAAAATGATAACAGAAGTAAAAAATACATTAAAACAGTGTAAAAACCTTGTGTCCGATAAATTAAAGTTTAAACACATAGTAACCCACAGTTATCTAAACTGTATTGCCTTCCCAAAATCCATAAACCTGGGTCCATGAGACCTATTGTTTCAGCTGTTGGATCACCAACGTACAATATCTCAAAATGGTTGGTAGAAGAATTCAGCAGATTAAATATCTCGTACGATAACTTTGAGGTTAGTAACTCGTTAGAATTCTTAGATAAAATTAAGAATGTTCTCTTAAAAGAAGGTGAAATTTTAATATCTTTTGATGTAAGCTCATTGTTTTCTAGTGTACCCATACCACTAGCTTTAGAGCACCTAAAGGAACTTCTTGATATCAATAATTTGAAAAAAGAAATTATTGATGAATATTTACTTCCTGCAAAATTATGTATGAATCAAAATTTTTTTCAGTTCAACAATAAATATTATAAACAACTTGAGGGGACTGCGATGCTTATCTCCATTCCTTGCAAATTTGTTTATGGGTAGATTAGAAACCCAGTTCAAAAAAGAACTATTTCCTAAGAAGTATTTCCCAAGGGTGTGGTATAGATACGTAGACGATATATTTGCTATTTTTGATACTAAAACAGAAAATTTGGACACTTTCTTAGAAACATTAAACAATAAATATCCTTCTATTAATTTTACGTACGAAAAGGAGAACAATGGGCAATTACGTTTTCTCGACACGTTAGTTATTAGAAATAACGATAAATTAGAATTTAATATTTATAGGAAATTTACTAATACTGATAGGTATATAACATCCGACTCATTTCATTGCCGTCAACACAAAATGGCAGCATTTCATTTCTTAACTCACAGATTAGTCGTCAATTTTCCATTAAGTAAAGAACGTTTTAACAATGAAATGAATCGGATTAAAAATATAGCTAAAAGTAATGGATATAATGGTAATTTTGTACATAAATTAGTAAATAGACATAAGCATAAGAAAATGTTAAAAGATGCCACTACTCTTCAAGCACCTGAGGCTCCCAATAAGTTCATAATAATCCCATATGATCCCAGATATACGAGAGGTCTAGAAAAAGTATTTAAATACGTAGGTTTTAGAGTAGCCTATAAAACGGTGAACAGTTTGAAAAAACTCCGTGGAAATCCTAAAGACAAAGTCGACTTGAAGGAGAGGAGTGGCATCTATGAAATGTTGGGCAAACTAAAGGCTTCATAAACATTCGTTTTAAAGAACACATGGAACATTTAAGATACGGAAGAACTGAAAATACAAGCGTTGCCCAACATGCTTTAGAAAACAATCACCAAATAGGAATAAATAATCTTAAGTTGATTAAAAATGTATCTAATAATAGATTATTGGATGCATTTGAGAGTATAGAAAAATAGTAAATGTGGTAAGAAAGCACTAAATAAAGACAGAGGGCCTATTCCCTATAGTCCCCTCTATTGTTTACTTGACAACGGTGCAGTCGGGCGCAACCAAGTGTGACCACATTTACCTATAAATAGTCTCGGTTAGGATAAGTTATTTAGTTTATATCATCTGCTGATGATGCTAACTTGGTTAGCGAAACGCGCGTCCAGAACGTAACAAGTTGTGGTGTAGTATGGTTAGAACTCTTGTATTTATAGTTTATCAAAGCAAATTTAATCAGTTATCATAGAAGTATTCATCCAGAGTATAGTAAGCCCTCTTCGTGCGTAAATTTTTGAGATTTTTTTTAAGTTTATTAGTATGAACATTTTTAATGTTATTTGGCAGTTTGTTATATATTATTATTATTGAATAGTTTCCATTTTTTTGAATATATGTAAAGTTACATTTTACAGATTTTAGATTATCTTTATGTCTAGTATTATGTGAATGATTTCTTTCTGAATCTTCAAAGAGTTTTTTATTTTGCTTGACAAATATTACTGATTCATAAATATAAGTTGATATGAAAGTAGGAATTTTATTTTCAATAAATTTGACCCTACAAGAGTCAAAACTCTTGAGATCAAAGATGCTTCGTATACATCTCTTTTGCAGGATAAAAATTGTGTCAGCCTCTGCGCCCCTCTCCCAAAAGACAAAGCCATACCTCATTCGTGAATGTACATATGCATGATATACCAAAATTGCTGTTTCAGAATTGATGTTAGATGCAATAACTCTCAGGGCATAGCAATAACTAGCCATTTTACTTGCAAGGCTATCAGTGTGATGTCGCCAGTCCAGCCTATGATCTACTTCGATTCCCAAGAAGGCAGCCGAGGTTACAGTTTGTATAGTATGATCATTGTTTATGTAGGTAGTCTGATTTGGAGCAGTTTGTTAGTTGAACTTGATAAATTTGGTCTTATCGATGTTTAATAACAAGTTATTAGATGTGAACCAATCTTCCAAGATACAAAGAGTATTAAAAACTCTCTGGTTTGTGTCATCTGCAAACTGCACTGCATTTGGAGAAATCGGGGGTAGTTCATTTTTTGGAATATATACACTGAAAATGATTGCATTGAGCTACAGCGAAACAGACATTTTCCATGGGTGGTGTAATGTGAATCGTTTCAACATTCGTTGTAACATTTACAACAAAAAAATACCTCAGTTAACCTTAACCAAGTCATCAATGAGATTACTCTTACCCGTCCAGATGTTTTTAGATTTGGGTGTTGTCTTTGACAAAACATTTTCTTTTATACCCCCATATACCTGATTTAGTGTCAAACAACCTTATGCTTCCTCGATTTATTTTACGAACAACTCGCGACTTTCAAACTATTCTGCCTGTAAAAATGTTTCCCGTTAATAAGGTCCAAACTGGAATATGCGTAAATAACTTGGTGTCCTTTTTATAAAGTAGATATTGACTGTATTGAGTAAGTTCAGAGAAAGTTTGCCAAAGCATTGTGGTTTAGAGTTGATAGAGCTTATCCCATTAGAGGTTTTCCTCAATTGCTGGGAAAGTTTTCGCATATCAGCTTGGACGAGAGACTCTTTTGCTATTTCTACATAATACTATTATTTCTGAAGAGCTATTGTCAAAGTAAAATTTTCGTGTAAATTATCATTTCTGAATCAAATATTTATTATTATTTTCATTAAAAATTTAATAATAACGCACTTTTATTTTTATAGCAGTTAATTAAAATTATTGATCAATATTTAAACATAGTTATCATCTATTATTTTTAACTGTTAATAATTATTTAAGTTATTTGTCTCACTAGGCAGAAAAGCTCAGAATTTAATGCCACAACTGGCGATTCACAGGCAAAGCATAGACAAGACTAGGAAACTATCAAGATATATTTTTTTCCCGAATGACACTAAGTTTCCGGAGAAGACAAAATTATGTTAGTTTTAAATTTAAACCTCTATCTAATAACCATCTTGTGTTTACGTATTGACACTCAATTTTGATTTAGATTGTTACCTGAACGCAGATTGTATAGCAACGAAAATATGTACTGCTTACAGAAGTTAAGAAGCACTTTTACTGCCTAGGCTAGGCATTCATTCGATATCGAATTCATTTTCAGTTCAATATGAATGTGTTCAACACTTCCGTAAGATCCCGCAACGTTGCGTTAGACGTCACTTGATACGGTTACGAATGCGTCTTTGGCACTACTTTAACTGTCTATTCTCACATAATTGAAACTTTATTACTAAGCATTGTCCCCGCCAGTGCAACTGCAGGAATTTTGTTCATAGTTAAACAACATACAAATAGTAGAAAAAACCTTAAATTAACTTTAAGCAAATTCCTCCAAAATGAATGATCAGCTCCCGGACTATAACAAAATTATTACGTTTACGACAGCAACGTGGCCCCAACGGGCCTCAAGGTTATTCGACTGAGGTGATTATTTTTGTTAAGAAGCTGCTATCGTTATTTAAAATTTGATTAGAAATACATAAATTAAGATGGTTGACTAGGATTTTAATTAGAGATGTAACGGGTAACACTTTCTAGAATCCTGCCGGATAGGAATGGGTAATATATCAAAAACTTCTACTTTTTCGCTTTATTAATGTTGTCTGCAAACATCGCCAATATTAGGGATTTTTTTTTTGCTAATGCTGGACACATCATATGAAATCAAAAAAGGTACAGATTATCATCATTATCTTCCTTTAAGTTTAATTATTAAAATGTTTTGTATGAATACTATTTTAATTTGCTTTTATTGTTGCGGTAACATCTTTTCACGCATATTTTAAAATAATTTGTAATTCTAATTTAGTTTGTATGTTTTAAAATTTTGTCCGGCTAACAAAAGATCGGATTAAACCGGATATCCCGCCAAATAGAACTGCTATTCTGTTTTGACCGGTTAGATACCCCTTTATATACACCTTTTATGAAAACTGAAAAAGTCAACTCCTCTATATCGATACGTTTCCACGAAATTCATAAGCAGTCAATTTCCCAAATATTTAAACCCATTAAAGTTTGCATTCTACATCACTTACTTTTGTAACTTCTTCTAGAGCGAGGACTTTGGAAATTCAGCCTATTTGTAGACAAGTCACTTTCTCCTACTGGTATAGGTGTTCTACTACTATTTTCAGCTACCCTTGGTAATGTCACTTCCTTTTCATCACTCAAAAATGGAACGGATTTCGGCAAAACTGGTTCATCCATATCTTCTCGAGGTGATTTAATGACATTTTTGTCATCACTCGCCTCAAAACTATGGTCGGGTGAATAAAAGACCTCATCTACAGTACTAGCTGTGCTGTTCTTAGATTGCTTGCCAAAGTTGTCAGTGGCGTCAAGTAGAGTGCTGTCGTTTTTACTGTTTTGCTCCGAGGAACTTCCCGAGTATCGTAAGTCGTCGAATTTGACGTGGGATTTTAGAGGTGTCCTGCAATGTTAATATTTTTATTATGTCCTTAAAATTGATATATGACATTGTTTTTAGTACTTAGCTTAATTTCTTAACCTCTAAATAAGCCCCAACAGAAAATCCTGAAAAGCAATTCGAATGTATTAGTAATGTTTGATGTTTATTAAAATTATAATTTATTAATTATTAGATATATATTATCTTACAATATTTATAATCATATAAATATAAACTAAAACTTAATTTTTAATTTAAAACTAAATGTTCAAACTTTTAACAACTTTAACATTTCAAAAACCGTTAAATATTTAAAGTTAAGTATGGTTAATTCGAATCCCCTTTGTGGTTAGTTCTGTTTTGTTGGATTTTTCTTTGAGTTTACCTTTATTAGTATTTTGTTTTTATTTTGCGCCTAAACTATTTTTTTTTGTTAATTCGTTAAGTAAGTAACAATAAAAATAACTCAAATTCAATAAGTTTTACATTTGTAGTTTTATTAGGAGTAAATGGATAATACTTGTTTATCTGTCTATATTAGATTTTATCATTTTCTTTTTATTATTCGAGGATTTGGTATTACTTATTATTCAGAATAGAAAAAAGCCTTGCCCGAAAAATTAAAATGAATTAAAAAAAAATTAAAATGTTTGAATTTAAAGGCAAATAATTCCGGAAATTTTCGTGTGAAAGAATTTTCTCAAATATTTCAAAGGAAAGCTTCTGAAATGTAGTAGTCAAGTTTCTAGGAATTTTCATGAAGTGGAAATTTTGCCCTTCACTATTTCCAAATAATAAATGGTACTAGTGATGTACTGGGCACCAATATCCAGCCAAAAAGACATTTTTGGCGAAAAATAAAGTACCCTTATTGTGAGAGAGAAATTTGATTGGCACATGAATAAGTGCGCAATTTTGGAATAAAATTAGATTGATGTCCCAGTTAATAATAATTATTAATAAAATTGACAATATGACAACTAAAGAGTAATAATTTAATGAAAAAATAAAGCTAGACGTCGATCAGTGCATTTTAGGGGCATTACTAAAGTACAGGATTTTTTGAAAAAAAACTTGTTGGCGGAATTGATTGATTGATAATTGATTTATTGTAGTTTTAACATGCAAGCAATTATGGGATTCAAATTAGAGTAAAATGTTTCATGTTTATTCCAGCAATATTTTTGTAGGAAAGGGTTAATACAAACTTCAAAATATGAAGTTGCAAGTTGTTTTGAGCTGAAGACAGCATTACTTAGACCTGAATCAGTATCGACGAGTCGTGATAATTGGCAAAGTATGTTTAACACACTTCAGATAACCTCATGAAAATGTCCTGTCATCAAGTCATAATTTAATGTCATTTCACACTGTTTGTTAAGCAAATTAAGAAAAGCCCAAAATGTTTTAACAGAGGAATAATTAGATAGAAAGGATAAAAATACCTCATCACAGTCCCTTTACGATGAACTGCAAACAATACTGAGATCATCAATTTTGCGAATATTGCAAGAAAATAAAATTCTTATATATAGAACGACTGAAGCTGGATTTTTTATTGTGAATTTAAAGGGAATTTGAAATGGAATCAAATTGCTTATTGTAACAATAGTCCTACCAAAAAACAAACTTTTGGTGTGTTATGTAAAGGTATTGGTATAAGGACAATGGCAAGTTGCTGATACTAATTTTTTTCCGAAATGGATGCTCAACCCATTCCGCACAAACAGTTTCTGAGTGGCTTAATCAAGCCTACAGCTTACTGGAAGATTTTTATTTTTTAATGGCCTCCACGTTTTCCTGACTTACCACTTATAGACCATTTCCTATACAACAACGTGAAACGTAATGTATATAATATAGAATCTTTGCAAATTTGGATGAACTAAACAATAAAAAAGAAGATATACACAAGGAATCTCTGAAATAGTTGGGTGTGCTGGGTAGGTTTAAGTTTCATTCATTTTTTTTTACTTATTCTGCTAATTAATTGTTAGCTTACTTTAAGAACTCTTAGTCTTTTAAAACCCCAACTAAGATAGTTTAGGTAAATTCTATTAAAGTTATTTTAGAAGGACATATAGTTTGGATCTCTAAAAACGCAATGAATTGATCATTAATTTTTTTTAATTGAAAAATTACTTTTTAGAAAACATTTATAATTTGTCGACAATTTTGTAATAATTAAACCAGGGCACGAAAAGAAGTTAGCCTAAGAAGTAAGGACATTTATATTTCACAATGAGATTATAAATTATAAGATTAGAAACGTTATTAGCCAAATTTCGGTAGGAAACGATTAAAGTGAAACATTAATCTTGTTAACTTAGGTACTTCTTATAATTGATTATATACACTGCGACAGCAGTGTACAAATATGTAGAGAATATTTACCTGGTTTTGATATATCCCCTGAAAAATAACTTCATTAATATTTTACTAATATTACAGTACTTGATCATTTCAATTGCAAATAATATGCCTACCTGGTTCTCCTAATTGTTTATTACCACATATTCCTGATTAATTAAATGTTAATTTATTACCTGAGAGACTTCCTAGGGACCAGCCCCAGTCGAGACCGTCTGACAGAATTCTCGCACTCCACCTGCAAAGATGTATTTACGGATGTGTTCTCCTCGAATATAGAATCGTTCAAAATAGTCGTGGACTTCAGGATGCTGTGGGGCAAAACAGCTGTGGTGTCGCTGTGTTCCAATGACTGTCGTTTTCGTTTTATAACGGGAGTACTTAGTTTCGATTGTCTATTACTTAAAGCTAATTTTCCAGATTTGACTGGACTTGTCTTAGACGCTCGCGGAGAAAGTTTTAATTTCTTGCAAGGCGAAGGGCCGTCTTCTTCTCCGTATTGGTTTTGCTCGATTACCTGAAAACAAAAAAGCCGTCAAAATAAATAATTGTAGAGAACAAGATATATCGTAATTTTATTGTTAAATTTGAACTTTTCTTATAAGACAAAATACAAGGGATGTTCTAGGGGCATTGTGTTTATTTGTATCATTATTAAGTGTAAACGAAAAGATATCTCTAAAACCACTAGCTTAGAGAGTAGCTTGTTTTCGGGTAAATTTAATATTTATTATTATATTTATTTAGGGTGATTTAGAAATAAGTACCGAATTCAGAATGTGATTCTTTGACTTATTTTAAGAATAACAGTTCACATGCTTTTGTCCAAAATCGCATATTTTTTATCGTAAAAGCACCGAACATATACGCTGATAAGAAGCATCACTTCGAGCGGTAGCCGAAAATGACCGCCTCGCTCTCTGGTATATTTGAGTATGTTTAGCCCGATAAGACACACTGCGGCCCAGTATGCCTTCAGACAGAGTGTCACACGATTATATTGATTTTTCTATAGGGTGGAGGGCGTATTTACGATATATAATTACCAGGATAATAAAATACATATACCGGTTTTTTTTATTATTTTGTGTACATTTTATGAAATATATCACGTATTTAAGGTAACCATATTAAAAAACCTATACATAAATGTAATGACTTGTAGAAATACTTATTGGGATATGAGAGTTTGTCAGTGGTGGCTATTCAGGTGAAGTAGGTGAAGTGCTACTTCACCAGGAAAAATAAACAAACAAACATCTAACTATATTTATTATATATATCTCTTAAAATTTTAGTTTTTACATTCATTTATTCACCTAATTGGTAAAAAATAAACTGTACATCTCGAATGAATATTTTACTTGACCGTTGGAGGCTTGTCTTTTTAAAACTTTCAATCGAACTTTATTATAACAACTATAACAGTGGAGCAAACCGCTTTTACTTCGCTGGAGGTGCTATGTTTAGTTTCCGATGACGTCGAGTCCAGCGCCATACAACACTCTCGGTGAATTGCAGGCGCAGTACACTACGCCCACGTGTCGTTCAGTTTGCGGTGGTTGTTTACTTTTATTTTCGCGGATTTCGCTTCAACCGGTGAGTTCCTTTGCAGTTAACTTGACTGTTTTGTGTTATATTTATTTATGGTGTTGTTACAACTTCAAATTGGAAGTTAGTAAATGTGATTTTTCAAGACTGGAATAAATTAAAAGACGTCTTTAAATTTATTACAAACTGTGACAAATCTGATCTGATGCGAAAGGATTTTTAGGTGAGATGAACGATTTTGAATTCACGTTTCTGGCATTAGTGTTTAATGACATTTTCTCAATCACGGACATACTATTTGACGTTCTTCAAAAAAAATCGCTTGACATTCGTTTTTGCATATCCAATATAAAACGCTGTCGTGGGGCGCTCTGTAAAAAAAGAAATGAACATTTTTTTAATATCATGTTTGATAAAGCAAATTCTATTACAGAAATAAATCATTACAAACGTGAGCTTGCTAAGCTTTCACCTGAAGAAATTAGGGCTAAGTATAGAACCCTTTTTAATAACATATTGGACCGTATTTTAATTGAAATGGCACTAAGATTTCAAGATTGTGAAAAACTTACATTTTCCTGTTTGGCAGGTTCTGCTAAATTTTCCGAATATAGTTTAAATTTACCGACTGGCCCGTTTAACAAATTTGTTACAGTTTTATGGGGAAATATTTTCAAAAAGTAAACGACTTAAAAATGAGCTTAGTCTTATTTTTGACAATGAGAGTAATTGGAATATATAAAAATAAATATATTTTTACTGAAGCATATAAATTCTTTTCCCTTATTTTAACAATACCGTCAAGTAGTGTGAAAGAAGTTTTACTTGCTTCAAATGTGTAAAAACTTATTTAAGAAATACAATATCTCAAGAAAGACTTACTCTTTTGGCAATATTTCAATTCAAAAGGAATTTCTGGAGGAGATTAGGCCAACTCATCC
Organism: Kuschelorhynchus macadamiae; assembly: GCA_030620095.1. Lineage (NCBI taxonomy): Eukaryota > Metazoa > Arthropoda > Insecta > Coleoptera > Curculionidae > Kuschelorhynchus > Kuschelorhynchus macadamiae. Next base: position 23,073 of record JAUTXW010005218.1, read on the forward strand.
ATTTTATGAGGATGTTATAAATAAATTTGTTGCTATGAAGGATAGGAGAATTGATTTAGTATACAAGATTTAAATAAGTCGTAAAAAATATTCTACGCCTCCACATATAAAAAAAATCAGGAAAAAAAAATTATTGCGATATCTTCTTGCTTCATCTGCAATTCACTTACTTTTTCACCCGCGAGCCGCCACTGGAGTTTGTTGATACGCCTTTTAACCCATGGCCAGGACCAGAGAGATATATTCGACTAAACGTGAATGATTCCTTTTAAAAATAATTATCTGATTCTGATTTTTTGAAAATTCCCTCTTTAAACGCCTATTTAAAAATTATCTATTTAACTAAATGTAACTTTTTAAGACAATTTGTATATCTGTAGTTTTAATAAAGAATATTCAGAAACAATTTCCGTACTTCTCGAAAATCCACCCTTAGGGGAGCAAAAAATAATTTTCTTTTACAGTGTGTTACAAATGAGGTTTTGAAATCCCCTTGTTAACAGGGTCAAACATACTTTTACCATTCAACAAATGTTTTTCGAATGCAATCTAAATCGATTTCTGGGTATTTCTAAATTTCACCCTTAAGGGGTAAAAATAATGTGTGAATAAAAAAAATCTACAATATCTCATCCAGGCGCGGATCTCCCATTAGGCTGAGTAGGCTGAAGCCTAGAGCCCCCAACGAAATAGCGCCCCACAGGGGCATTTTAACATTTTATTTTTTCAGACAAAAATTAATAAAACTGAATATTTTTATATCGAAATCATTTACGCCATTCATATATAGGTCATATCTTTGAATTATGAATAGGGCCCAAGTTAAGGCCATCACATAACAGCGCGCACCGCACATAGCACGTAACCCTTGCACCGAACCTTGACTGGCTTCTACTTTGCACAGGAGTATCCACTTCATCGCATTAACGTAGTTTGATCTTTAAGACACAAAATACGCTTAGAAGCAAACTTATAAAAACAAAACCTAACAAGCAGATACAAAAAATGTTATTTATAAAATTCCATGCCAGTGCAATAAGTTTTACGTAGGTGAAACCTCCAGGCCATTAGCCAAAATAATTAAACCAAACTTACTACTACTTAAAAAATAGGAAATTTCAAAAATTAAACATTTGCCAACATGCACTAGATAACAATCATAAAATTAATTGGAATGCGTCTAGTATTTTGGCGAAAGAACTATATTCTAAAAAAAACGTAAAATAAAAGATATTGTCAAATAAAGATAATTGTGTAACATCTTGTTCAGTTAATTTTAGTAATACCAGGTTCAACTTGCTAAATAATGAAGAAAAAAAAGGACACCTCAAAATACAGTAAATTAAAATGAACATTCTCTAGGTACACATATGTTTTCAGCTCATCTTAACAATCAAAAATAACACCTTTAAATTGACATTCTGTCAGAGATTAGTTATTCCGATTATATTTCTAATATAAAACAAAAGTGATATAATACTTTTATTTTTATTTTGCTGAAGACGGGGTTAGACTTTCCCCCAAAACGTCCAAAAAAGTTATCCTTCAGATATAGAGTACTTTTCAGTATTGAATATTGACTCCAAAGAGTAGATGCTTTTTGGTTTTATCATTTTTCTTTGAAATAGGCAAGTTGAACTTTTTCTGAAATACCAAAGTTCTTCTGTCTCCATTCAAGAAGCCGAGTGTACGCCAATTCATACAGTTGTCTGGATTGTTCTGGAAGTATGGCTGCTATAGCTTCTTCAGCACCATTTTCTATATCCGATATTTTTTCCATTTTTCGTGTTCTTTGACCGTGATTTACTCTTCCTTTTTATAATTTACTTAAGAAAATTTTATTCAAAATTGTTTCCCTTACAAGTACGCAAATAATTCATTTCCACTTATCCATCGGGCTGTTGTGGGATGTGCGTGGTTAAAAGAAATTCCAAATTTCCATATGCAAGGCGTGGGTTCTAGGCGAAGTGGGGTGTGGTGTGGTGCGCTATTGAAGCCACACAGTAATAGATAGTAAAGAATTCGTTTTTAGCAAAAATTTGTACAAGGATGGCGTTCCATGGCGGCTTATATAAGTACTGCTTGTGATTGGGCTGATATTTTTATGGGCCAAAAAAGCTAAAGTCACTGTTTAACTTTAATAAGCACTCAACTTGACAATAAAAAATCGGTAAATTTCTTTACCCGGAACTTCCCTCGTTATGATTTTTTTCCATTTGTTAGCAATAGTGAAGAGTGACCCAATTTAGTTCAGTACATAGTCACAGTATATATGTGTTACACATACTGTCATTTCATTTTTTGTTTGTTCAATCATATTGGATTCCTACAATTATTTTACCATTTTCTTTCTACCTATGCCACACTTGACTTTTGGGCATAATAAAATAAATTTAATAAGTAGTTTTTACATTGACACATACCACCACTTTCCTACGTCATATGGAATTCGTACCAGTTTATGCATTTTCACATCTAATTTTTCTCCAAAATCAATTGAACATTTACATTGATTTTTTAAAAATTTTATTTGGCCGCCATTTTGTTTCGCCCCTTTAAATTGAAACCCATATTATCAATCCTTACCTGCTTTGCTGGTCCGCAGATACTTCCCAGATATTAAGTTTCTAACTGGTTTTCGTTATCAATCCTCTTGTTGTTATGTTAAAGTGGTGTAATATTTGGGGTTAGGATCCAGTAAAAAACAAAAGCCTTTTTTTAAAATGTTTACATTTCGCAACTTTATAGTTACATCCTCAGGACACAGATTTAATATCCTACATGAAACCCATATTATCAGTCTTTACCTACTCCGTTGGTCTGCGGATATTTCCTAACCCCAAATAATACACCACTCTAACAACAAGAAGATCGTTAGCGAAAACCATTTAGAAACTTAATATGTAAAAAATATCTGCAACGGAGTAGGTAAAGACTGATAATATGGGTTTCATGCAGGATATAAAATCTATGTGTTCTGAGAATGCAACAATAAAGCTGCGAAACGTCGAGAATTTAAAAAAAGACTTGTTTTTATTACTGTATCCTAACGCCACATAAAACACCACTCTAACATAAAAACAAGAGGATCGTTTACGAAAGCCATTTGGAAACTTAATATCTGGAAAATATCTGCGGAACCAACGTAGTAGGTAAAAATTGATAATATGGGTTTCTTGCAGAACATAGAATCTATATATGTGTCCTGAGGATGCAACAATAAAGTTGCGAAACGTCGACAATTTAAAAAAGCATTTGTTTCTTTACTGGACCCTAACCCCAAATAATACACCGCTCTAACATAACCACAAGAGGATCGTTAACGAAAACTATGGAAACATATTATCTGGGAAATATCTGCGGACGAACGGAGTAAAGAGCAAGATAATATCGGGTTCATCCACGATATAGAAACTATATGTGTCCTGAGGATGCAACAATAAAGTTGCGAAACGTCGACTACTTAAAAATAGACATTTGCTTTTTTACTGTACCCTAACCCCAAATAATACACCACTGTAACATAACAAGAAGAGGTTTGTTAACGAAAATCATTTAGAAACTTAATATTTAGGAAATATCTGCAGACCTGCGGTGTAGGTAAAGACTGATAATATGGGTTTCCGGCAGGATATAGGATCTATACATGTGTCCTGAGGATGCACAATTAAGTTCCGTCAATAATTTAACAAAAATACTTGTTTTTTTCTGGATCTTAACCCCAAATAATACACCACTCTAACAAAATTTTTTTAACATTGTTCAGACATATTGGATTTTTATCAAAATATTACCAGGTAATCCTCATATGACCCTTAATTTTTGTTCAAAATTTGAAGTCAATCGGGTAAGTAGGACTTAACCTATGTCGCGAACTTACAGACAGACCGACAGACGGACCGACGGATTTGATAAAACGTGTTTTTTGGCATTTACGGACGTTAAAACGTGAATATATGTAAAATCTAGAGGGTGAATTTTTCACAATTACAAAATTTTTATTCGGCTGCAATTTTGTACAATTAGTTATGGCACACAATTTGCAATCATTAAGTACTTTCTAGTTTTTTATTTTGTGCCGCCATCTTGGATTCGTACCAAAATTTTACCCGTTAATTCCAACATAATAATTGATGTTTATGCAAAATTTGAAATAAATTCGACAAGTAGCTTTTTCTTAACATTTCACTAGGCCGCCATTTTTTTTTGCCATACTTGATTTTTACCAAAATATTACCAGATCATCACCATATGACTCTTAACTTTTATCAGAATTTGAAGACAATCGGGTTATTTCAAGCCGCGAACTGACAGACAGACAGACAGACCGACGGAATTGATGAAACATATTTTTTGGCATCTAGGGACGTTAAAACGTGAAGATATATATAAAACCTGAAAGAGTGGGTGATTTTTTTCACGATTACAAACATTTTATTTGGCGGCCATTTTGTTCCGCCTTCTTGAATTAGTACCACAGTTTTACTAGTTGACTTCTATACCACAGTTAACTTTCGTACACAATTTGAAATCAATTCATTAAGTAGTTATTCAGGCTGAATTTTTTAATATTTTATTAAGCCGCCATTTTGTTCCGCCATCCTGGATTCGTATCAAAATGTTACCAGTTTATTCCAACATAATACTTGATGTTTTTTGCAAAATTTCAGATAAATTTGATGAGTAGTTTTTTAATAATAACTTTTTTAACATTTCACTAGGCCGCCATTTTGTTTCGCCATATTGGATTTTTGCCAAAATCTTACCAGGCCATCCCCATATGACCCTTAATTTTTGACCAAAATTTGAAGTCAATTGGCTAAGTAGGCTTTAAGCTATGCCGCGAACTGACAGATAGAAAAACCGACAGACGGACCGACGGAGTTGATAAACCAATATTTTTGGGAATTTAGCGACGTGAAAACGTAAAGATGTGTAAAAGTGAGAGGGTGACTTTTTTCACGCTTAAAAACATTTTATTTGGCCGCTATTTTGTTCGACCATCTTGAATTACTACCACGATTTTACTAGTTGATTTCTATACCACAATTAGTTGTGGTACACAATTTGAAATCGAACCATTAAGCAGTTTTTTCTGGCTGAATTTTCAAATATTTTATTAAGCCGCCATTTTGTTCCTCCATCTTGGATTCGTGCCAAAATGTTATCAGTTGTTTCCGACATAATACTTCTTGAGTAGTTTTTTAATAATATTTTTTTTAATTTCACTAAGCCGCCATTGTGTTTTACCATATTGAATTTTTACCAAAATGTTACCAGGTCATCCCCATATGACCCTTAATTTTTGACCACAATTTCAAGTCAATCGGGTAAGTAGTTATTTAGCTACGCCGCGAACAGACAGACAGACGGAACTGGGAAAACATGTTTTTCGTCATCTAGGGACCCTGAAATATGAAGATCTGAAAAAACCTCTGAGAGCGATTTTTTCACGATTACAATACTTCCCTTTTACGAGGGAAGTAAAAAAGATAGTCAAGGATAATTTTATAGCACCGAGGTTAAAATTAATAGAAGACAGAAACATATTTAGATAACAGTTTTTCTCTAACGTCATGAATATCCGCCAAAATGACTGAACTATCAAATGCGACTCTATGGTTTAGAATCGCCAAAATACACAAATACGCCCGCCTCGCCATCACGTCGCGTAATTCCATTCAATTTGTACTTCTCTCATAAAAGGAAGTACTGTATTTTATAGATGTGAGCAGAAAAGAGTCAGTTATCGTACTTTATTTTATGTTAAGTTAAGTACTTATCAGTACTTAACTTCAGTAACGCCTATCTATTAAAATGGCATAGGGAAAATGCTGTATAGTGAATTTTTTCAATTTAAGAATTACTCGAACATTGTACGTTTCAAGAAGAATGTCTCTGATAGCGCTTTCAAAATGACGAAGAGAGCTCTTGAAAACAACGCTTAAATTTTACTTGACGCTATCTATGTTAAACTACGAAGCTGAAAGGTCGTCTTCGAAAATGGCCTACATGAAAAATAAATACAGGTCAACAATATTGGATGTCGGATGAAAAACTTAATGAAGAATAACTTATCTACACTGTCAATGCGAAATATATTATAAGCTTTTTTTAAAATCATTTGGTGGCACCAAAAATTCAATTAGCCTATAGCTCCCGAAAACCACGATCCGCCACTGATCTCATCTAAATGAGACTAAAAGATTATTTTGAAATTCCACTCAAAAATGGTTGAAATTTATTATTACAATAGCAATTGATATTTCTGAAAATTTAAACCACTGAAATCTGATAAATTTTCAAGTAGAAAGGTTGGGAAAATATTTTATGTAGTCATTAAGTTTGTGTTTGTCGTTAATTTCTTAATGTATAAGTTAAAATAGAACAAAACTTATTACAAATTGTGTATTTTTGTATTTTAATAAAGGGTGACATTTTTAAACTTGGCACATGTACGGCTGACCCCTCAGGAACGGCCCTGGCTAGGACGTTGATAAAGGTTTCAGTTTAATATTCAAATTCAAATAATTCAACAAAATATTTTAACCTTTTACAAATAGGTAATATGTATGCCTCAACCAAAACTAAACCCTTAAATAAGCCACAGTAAAAAGACTCCTATCTCAGTCAAACAGTGGTCCTTCAAATCCATTAAGATGAAGTAAAAAATCTATATGTGTTTTATTTGGTTTTCCTTATTTTTGTGGTTATTTTATTATTTTTTTATGTAATTTAATATGAAACTGTATATTATACAATATAGGTATATGAAATAATCTATTATAAAACTAACCAGTTAAAGACTTTTTTATATAGGGCATTTCACAACTTATCCGCCAAATTTCAACCACATATTCCAGGTTACAAAAAAAATCGATTTAGCAAAAAAATAAATTAACGTTTAACTTACTTCTTGCTGCAAAAGCTATTCAAAATTGACTCTCCATTAACTCTTATTAATTGTTTTTGCAAAATCGATTGATATGGTTAAAATTTGGCTCATAAGTTGTGAAAGATCCTATTACTACATTTTTCGCATTGCCGCTTGGCAACAAAATTACCACACTATATAAGAGATTTTAATCTTTTAAAGTTTAAAGCCAAAATTAAGCCGTTTTTATCAACATTTTTCCGTTTTTACCATGTTTTGTCATTTCAAGTATGCAAAATTAGATATAAAAACAAAAAGTTGAAGAAAACGCGATTTTTTGGAACGATTCATGAAAATTAATAGCTTCAATGTTAAAAATATTGATTTAAATAATTATGTAGTGTTGAATGCCTCTAATCTTCAGTTTTAAAAATATTTGATTAGTTCGAGCCTTAAAAAGTCTCTTATAACAATAAATAACTAGGTAGTTTCCTAACCCTCCCTATTCGTCTATTTTAAGAGTGGCTTAACCTCTCAAATTTCGAATTCAATTCAGAAAAATAAATATATGTAACAAAATTTAAACAGCCTTTTTTTTACTTAAATATAAAATAACTAACATAGCTAAAAAGTTAAAAACGGCGTAATTTTGACAAAAAAATGTGTTATTTTTTCTTATTCTACATATAACAATATCAATTTTTCAAATAAAACCGTGTTTCGCCCTCGTTATTTTGGAGAAAATGCAACATGTTCTTATTTGAAAAAAAAAATGACACTATTATACGTAGAAGGAAGAAAAAGTCACATTCCCTGTCAAAATTACATACCTATTACATTGATTTTTTATAAAATATCACACTGTTATTTGACATATATACATATATGCAAAATTTCAGGTTAGTTAAATATCGCGTATGTATATGTATATATAAGTATAAAAAATGTATATAATACCTACCTGCCAGAATTTTTCGATTTTTATTTATTTATTTTGGTAGATATAGTTAATTATATTAAATATTTGTTTTATAATTGTTTCGAATATATCTGTGTTTTATTTAATTATCATCTCCTACATCCAACGTAAATGTTATGACTAGGGCTATATCAGTGACATGTGAAAATAATATTACTTTTCGACAACCCAGGTAATTTGCCGCTCGGAACATTGTAACGTTCAGACTTTATTTTAAATGTCTCCGGTAGGCACACACGTCCGCCGGCAAATGGGTCAGCAACGAGGCGGTCTGATTGAAATCGGTCGCGCGGCCTCTTACAAATAATGTCAAGAGAGGCCACAACTGCAACACCGAACATATACTCCGAGAAGAAGCATCACTCCGAGCAGCGGCGGAAAATTGCCGACTCGCTGTCTGGTATATTTGGGTATAGTACCCCGACCCAGTACGCGTTCAGTGAGCGCGTGAGGCTGATAATTAGATTTTTCTATAGGGTGGAACGCGTATTATATAAATATAAATATATATATATATATATATATATATATATATATATATATATATAAGTATACTGTTTTTTTATTATTATTTTGTGCAGGTTTTATATAACTGTAAAACATGTCCGTGAATTATTGTTCCGTCGACGGCTGCGACAGTAAATTAGGAGAAACTCTCTCATATTTTAAATGCCCGAAGGATGAAGCAAGGTAAGAAAATTAAATGTCTTTCTGTAATCATACCTGTCCTGGTGTCCACAAGGATGCTTTAATCTATATAAAAAACTAACTGCCCGAAGTTTCTCGGAGCCGCGAATGTATATTTTATTATGTTTATTGCAGATGTCAACAACGGAAAATTGCGTTAGGATTTCTTGGCAAACACAGATATACTAATCTTACAGCAGAACAATGTTATTCCAGAGTTAGAATATGCAGTCTTCATTTTAACGAACAGAGCTTCAGAAATGAAACAAAGAAACATATTAGATCTTGTGCAATTCCATCCCTAATGCTTCCTGTATCAAAAAGTAAGCTGCTTAATAATTTATAACTAGTAGGTAAAAAAATTAATCAATGATCATTTTCAGGCGACTCCGACGGCTGAAGTGGCTTTGTATTAAACAAATTCTTTAATCACGTTTCTGTACAAACAGACACTGATATAAAGCCTGGTGAAGTTGTTCATAAACGTAGGTTTTTCTAAATAATTATTGCAAGTGTTATCGTATCACTATCTGTGTTTAATTAAAAAAAAATATTAATTTCATAATATACAAGGGGCGACAAAAAACATGAAATGGAATGCCCTGTATCATAGTTTAATAATTTAAATTATATGTTCGGTGCCAGTATATATTTTTTTTACTTCCTTCATAAAAAGGGAAGGGTATTGTAATTGTGAAAAAATACCCTTCCGAGATTTTTTCTGATATTTACGTTTCAGGGTTTCTTGATAGCGAAAAACATGTTTTCTCAATTCCGTCGATATCTTTGTCTGTCTGTTCGCGGCATAACTAGAAAACTTCTTGTCCGATCGACTTAAAATTTTGGTCAAAAATTAATAGTTATATGGGAATGACCTGGTAACATTTTGGTAAAAATCCAAAATGGCGACCCAGTGAGATATTAAAAAAATATTACTAAAAAACTACATAACCAATTGACCTCACATTTTGCCCAACAGTAAAGTGTTACGTAGTAATCAATTAGTAAAATTTTGGTAGGAATACAAGATGGCGTAACAGAACGACCGCCTAGTAAATTGTTTGAAAAATCAGCCTGAAAAAACTACTTATTAGATTGATTCCAAATGTCTTTGTAAAGAATTGATTGTGGTATATAGAAATTAATTTATACAATTGTGGTACGAATTTAAGATGACGAGTCGGAACAATATGGCGGTCAAATTATTATTTCTTTCATTTATTCATTATTCAAGAGTGGAAAGTTGGTATAGTATGGGCAAGAAAAATAAAAAACTTTTTCCGTTAAATTGTCTTAAAACGTGTAACAACATAATTTCGGCGAAAAAAATGTCTGTTTGTATAGCTGTTGGCCTATGCGATAAATTTCGAAGTAATTGTGCTATCGAGTTGAAATTTGAAACACAGGTAGTAATCTATATGAGCATGGTTCGGATTGTTATTGAGTAAAATCGGTTGAAGGGAAGGGGATGAAGTGGGGGATTATTTGGCAAAAACAATTTTTCGTTAATAATTTCGTAAAATGTCCTTTCATGGGTTCTTGGGTACTCAGATTTGAATTTTCACACCTGTGTATACATTGGAGAATAATAAAGGGTAAGGGTAAAAACAGCAGAGGGTGAAAATTAAAATGAATTTAAAAAATTGCTGGATGGGGGGCTATGAGTTTTTTGGCATGCACGATTTAATTAAATACCTGATTGATATTTTGGTAGAAAATGAGTTGTGAAAGTAAAATAGGGAGGGCGCGAAAACTAAAATTTATATGAAACATCGAGTAATATGTCTTCCTATGGGTTTTTAGGCATGCAGATTTCAATTATAACATCTGTGTGATTCTTTCGTGGCTTTTTTATGTAAAAAATTACCCTGTGATTATTGTTTTTTAGGGTCCATAGATGTCAAAAATATGTTTTTTCAAATCCGTCTGTCTGTTTGACACTTCGCGATATAGCTAAAAACTACATACCCAACTGACTTTAAATTTGGGTCAAAAAATAGGGGTCATATTGGTATAACCTGGTAATATTTTGGTAAAAATCCAATATGGCCGAACATTACTTTTCTCGTAAAAAGGAAGTAATGAAATCGTGAAAAAATTGCCTTCCGAGATTTTTTCAAATCTTCTCATTTTGAGGTCCCTAGATGACAAAAAATCCAAATTAATATATTTTGCTTTAGAATTTTTTAAAACATCACCACTTTAGCTGATAGGGATTTACATTAATTTCTGAATAAAAATATTTTTTTTTTAACTTGACTGAATTATTTTAAATAATTTATTAAAACGACAATGTCAATTTAGAAACATTTGTTATTATTGTTATATACTCACGTTTGAAAAAGTTGTTGATTTTTGTTTAGCAATCAATATAAGTCGCTGCAAGTTTAAATGGTAATTATTATTTTAGCAAAACATATTAAGTGTCAGATGTTTTGTTTTAAAAAAAGTAAAATATACAGGGCATTCCCCTTTTTTTTCTTATATTATAAAAAGTTTGTGTAAAATGTAGGAAAATATTACGTTTTCAAATAAAAGCTTGTTGCGCCCTCTTTATTTTGTGTAAAATATAACACTCTTATTTGTAAAAAATGATACTATTATGCGTAGAATGAAGAAAAAGTTAAATATCGCGAATACTCCTAAATATGACCCCGGAGCAGTTGAATAAACACATATCCATATTATAAGAATAAAAAATGTATATAATAGGTACCTAATCTCACAGAATTTTCCGATTTCAATTTTTTTATTTTAATAGATATTACTTAGATGTAATTAATTATGTTAAATATTTGTTTTATAAATATTGTTTTGAATATACCTGTGTTTTATTTAATTATCAACTCCTACATTCAATGTAAATGTTATGACGCTTTGACATATTTTATAACCAATAATAATTAATATTTACTATATCAGTAAAATGTGAAAATAATATTACTTTTCGACAACCCCGGATAATTTGCCGCTCCGAATATTTGTAACATTTAGACTTTATTTTAAACGTCCCCGGTAGCCACACACTTCCGGTCGGCAAATGGCTCAGCAATGAGGCGGTCAATGGTCAACAATGTCAAAGAAGAGTCGTCAACTGCCGTAACTTATTGAAATTATTAAACTATCGTAAAAGGTAGCAATTTTTTAAGTTTCTATTCTACATTTTCAAAGGTAACTTAACGAATATTGGTACACATAATTTATTTATTTTTGTTTGTCATATGGATTTATAAAGTAAATATTGACGTTGTCAGAAAAATTTAATGTACAACTCTAAATATTCCTTTTTATCAATGAGAAAAAAAAAAAAGAATATTGATTATAATATCAACTTCTCTCTGTGTCTATACTTAAAATTATTATACATCGCAAGATTTCATATAAAAAATTCCTTTGTACTAACCTTAGATTTCATAAGTGGGGTGTCAAATCGAGGCTCACTCCTCATGGCTAAAGGTGTTCTCAAAAAGGGCGTGTCCTCCGTAACAACGTCGTGATTAACTCTGGTGTCGTTCAAAGTATCCTGGAAAGTTTTTTTCGCCTTCGCCAAAGCTGCGAAGATTAAACTGGATTTGTACTGAACTTGGTCATCTGCACTATGAACAAAGACAGAGAGAGGTGTAGGCTTTTTGACTTCTTTCCATAGGTTTGTTCTTTCTTTCCGCACGAGTTCTACCAGGTTTCTGTTGACGTCTGGCAGAAGTGCCTTGAACATTTTCACTATGTTGTCAGCGGTGGAAGCACCCCTCTGACCGATGAGCCCTAAAATATAATTATGGCAAAACAGCTTACTGTCAAATGAACTTCCCATTTTTTTAATGTATGGTGATTTCTCTAGTCTGATATTGACTTTTGCCAGAAAATAATTTCAAAATGTATGTCCTGTATGAAAACTACAAGTGCCTACTGATAATAAAGATTCAAGGTATAGAATTACCCTTTCATTCTGAAATTGTCAGTAAAATCAGAATTTGTATTTGATATAGTACTAAATATTAATGAACTTGAAAAAGAAAAGCGTCATAAAAGTTTTTAACTAGCCATGGAAATAAAAGTAGAAGGCAAAAATTAGTGAGAAAAGAATTTATTATCAATGTCAACCTCACTTGTCAGTTAATTACCTCGAAGAGAAAAAAAGTAGTAAAAATTTAGAACAGTCAGAAGATTAAAGCTTACACATAGCATCAAAATACACCAAGGATGATAAATATCAGGATTTTCTTAAAACCTTTAATATCCTTTTAAAGGGCAAGAGAGATGCAGGGTCTTCAAATGATTACAAAAAGCAAAGATTGAAAAATTTAATAGAAAAATGTATTTCATTGGCTGTTTTACATGTAAGAATTGGTTTTGCCTGACATGCTAAAAATTATCGCAACCAGCACTTTATGAAATTTACATGAACCAAAATTTTATGCCTCACCCTGTGCAAGAAAGTCTATTCCGACATTAGTTGCCATGCTTTAAACGTTATAGTTAATTGACCATTAGTAAAAAACAAATGGAGACATCGGTTCACAAATAAGAAAATTAAGAGACTAAGTTTCATATTCAGCCAAAAAAATGAGAAAATCAGTTTACAATTAATAAAATCACGTGGAATTGAAACTGACTTGTATTTTTTCATATTCTACAATTTAATAGACATAGTGTACAAACCTTGAGTATCAGGTTGCTTCCTTTTCCCCAAAGAATAAGTATCGAAAGCCTCCAAGAACCTGGACCTCAGCAGATAGTAAAACACTTTCAGATCTTCGCATCTAGGATTCCTGGTACCTTGCAGATACTTGAAAAAAGCCTTTTCTTCATCGTTGTTCAATCGGCGATACAAAAATGTATGAAGTAGTTCGTTTTTACTGCACTCGTTGAAGATGTGAGTCAATAAAGCGTCTTCATTTTGTCCTGAACAACAAATACTATTGTAAATTTTAATTATCTGTATTTTATTTTTACAATTGTCCCAACATTATTTCAGACAAATTTACCAAATTGAAAAATAATTTTTTTCTAGGCAAACGTTTTAACCCACCGTCTTCGGAGGCTATAAATCGAAGAGAAAGTGCATCGTCGACATACAGCGATCTCAATGGGAATTCCAAAATCCGAAGATCTCTAGGTAATAATATCAAGCCGGACTAGTTTCTAAATTATTTTTAATTGTCTGTATTTAATTTTTACAATTATCCCAAAAATTAAATTTAAAAAAATTAAAAATCTTGACTATTAGAGAATTTGGGAAATTAAGTATAGGGTTTATAAAAGAAAATTACTAGTTTGTTTAGGTTTTATTTTTGTATTTATTTATAGTTTTGTTTGTCATCTACAGCAGTCTTTTGCTAATAAAATTATTTTATTTCATTTCATAGCCATCGAAGTTTGGTAAAGAATTAGGTTAAATATAGATTTTTATAAAATTGATTTGTAGTTTAGATAAAGGCTAATATTCAAATAAAGGATTAATATTTGGGTACAGAGTGTGGAAAAATGATTTTTATCAAAAACAGAAAAAATTAAATTATTTAGTCCTTCAATATTTTAGTTAGATTTTATTTCCCCAAAAAAAAACTAAACTTACCTTTATGTTGAAGTCTAAATTTAAATGCCTCGTCCAACATATTCCTAGAGATCAACAAACTTATGACGGTGAGAAGGTCTTTCTCATCTTGAATTGAAGGTTTGCGGATCTATAAAATGAAAAATAGTAAGCTGGTCATATTACTAAACAGGTGAAACCTTTATATTTGTTGCTTTAAATTTGATAACTGAAAGTATGTATATTCGTGTGCAATTTTTTAGGAACCATTTAACAGGTCCAATTTCATGCAACCTACTGCTGACCCTTTATCTTTTCTTAATCATTCTATTTTGGACCAGAAGACACTGAGCAATTTCTGATCCACGAAACAAAGAATGGTACTTGTATGGGTCAATATTTCTCTATTTTTTTTTAAATCTACCCAATATTGCCTTAGAATCTCTTGCAAAGCCATTGATGTCTCTGTGAACTTTGCTCTAAACTGTTTTATTCCAAACCAACTTTACAAGTTTATTACATGGAATGAAACATATAACAATAGAAAATAGTAATAATAATAATAAAGTTATAATAAATGAAAAACTCCTATGTTATAATTCAATATAATATAAAAATTAAGTTGAAATAAATATTTTAAAAAAAATCTATTCTTTTTTATCTTTGTAAAAAATGCATTTTTAATTGTTTTTTAAATATTGGTAATTTTGTTGTATGTCTTATAGTCTCTGGTAAGTTATTATATATTTTTAAACCATCGTGGAGAATTGACTTTTTCCCAAAGTTACTTTTTATTGTAATGGTCTGTAAATGTAAGCAATCGTGATTATGTAAGTATTAGATTTTTTAAATAAAATATTTGATTTTTTTCCATTATTAATAATAGAGTGTATTAAAACGCAAATTTTGAAATTATAAATATTCTGTAAATCTAAAAATCCGTTAGGTTTATATAGGTTAATAGAAGGTTCCAAATATGGTAGTTTATAAATACATTTTAAAGTTTTATTTTGCAATTGTTTTAAAGGTTTAAGATGTGACGAACACGCAGATCCCCAAATTGAAATTAAATATTGGAATTTAGAATATATTAAAGAATAATATATGTTTTT
Source organism: Kuschelorhynchus macadamiae (assembly GCA_030620095.1). Lineage (NCBI taxonomy): Eukaryota > Metazoa > Arthropoda > Insecta > Coleoptera > Curculionidae > Kuschelorhynchus > Kuschelorhynchus macadamiae. The sequence continues at coordinate 38,258 of JAUTXW010005218.1, forward strand.
TTCAAGAATTTTAATGGTACGAAATATCTTGCTTTGTATAATACTCCTTTTAATGGAGTTATAGCCGTTCTTATACTCTGAATATGATTTTTCCAACTTAATCACCTATAATTAACCCTAAACATTTTATTGTATTTGAATGTTTAATTTTGTTATTGTTTATTACTATTGAGGAAATACCAGAATTTATCTTTGTTTTACTTATTAACATAAAAGAAGATTTACCAAAATTTAATGATAGTTTGTGAGATTTAAGCCAGGAACAAATTAATTCTAGATCATGTTTTATATAAAAAAATAATTCATTTAAATTATCAGCAACATAAATAATTGTTGTGTCATCCGCAAACAATTGAATATTGCCATTTAAATTTAATTTAGAAACTGAATTTACATAAATTAAAAATAAAATTGACCCCAATATTGATCCCCGTGGTACTCCACAAACTATTTCTTTTTGATTACTTATTGCATTATTTATTTGTACAAACTGTCTGCGTTTACTTATATAATTTTTAAGTAAATTATACATATTGCCCCTTATTCCAATATTATATAATTTTCGTAAAAGAATATGATGATTTACTGTATCAAAGGCCTTACACAGATCCAAGGATATTAAACAGCATTTTTTATTATCATCACCTTTAATTTGAATATCTGTTATGACATCCATACCAACTGTTTCCGTATCCCTCAATCTGCGAAAGCCATATTGTTTATTAAAGAGTAAATTTTCGTTTTCCAAATATTGATTTAATCTATTAGTAATCATTTTTTCTATTATTTTAGAAAACGCTGGTAATATAGATATTGGTCGATAATTATTACATTCATATCGTTTTTCACTTTTAAATATTGGAATTATCTTAGCAATTTTCATTTTTTCTGGAAAAATACCTTTCCAAATAGAAATTTTTGTTAAAAAAATTAATACAGGAATTAATTCTTTTTTTACATATTTAATAATTTTAATAGGAATATTGTCAAAACCAGCAGCTTTTTTAGCATCTAAACCTAAATTTCTTCCATTTCATCATTTGAGATTTCTTCCAGATCAATAAAAAAAGTTTTCTCTTCTGTGGATTCAATATAGTCACTCATTGGTTGAATTTTATTTGTAAGTTGTTCTCCTATATTTACAAAGTGATTGTTCATTTCTTCACATATAATTCGGGTATCTTCAATTTTCCTATCATTAACCAATAGTTAATCAATAATTGTTTTTGTTTTTCTTGTTTGATTTGTTAAAATAAAATTTAAATTATCCCAAATAATTTTTTTGTTTTTACTTGAAAATTGTTCTTTAAAATAATTTTGTTTGGCTTTTCTTATTTATTTTAATTTGTGACTGGAATGCCAGCTACTAAAGGTAGCTACAGTTGTTCCCTAATTAAAGGGTGGTGACATGGTTTACCTTCTGATTACGCACCGATTACCTGCCCAATTTATTTAATTAATTTATTGAAAAAAATCATCTAAGAATCGAATTAGTTTTTTAGAAAGACACAAATTACTCTCTAGATCACAATTTGAATTTCTATTTTCAAAAAATCCTAATGATGTCTACGTGAACGACTTACCTTTAGCTATTGCCAATAGGAGTTGTTCTTCACTTGTTTGTCACTTGACCGTTTTGGGTGGCAAATTATCTTTTTTGTTTTTGTTAGGAATGAGGTAAACTTTACTATTGCAAGAAATGTAATTTTCAGAATTTAAGTCCCATCTGCATTGTGGCATCTTTTTTTAGGGATCATCTTGCTCTCAATATTAATTTCAGAGTCATTCAAACGATTTTTTATTTCTGAGAAAATCCTCACGCTAGCGAGCGTTTATTTAATATAGATAGTTTGTCCGACGCATAAAAAATGTTAAATTCATTCCATAGCTGAGTTATACAATATTTCTATCTCATCCTCGGAATTAATAAAAAATTCAGATTTCTACAATAGTAAAAAGTTATTTAATAATATGCCTGTTGATAGTCGTAAAGGATGTACTCCTTTAAACAACTCTTCATTACTAAAGCCCATTATCTAGTCGAATAGTACCTCTGTGATAACCTGAATTGAATTTTGTACCTGCTCCCGTTTTTCTTTTCACAAAAGTTTGTCTATTTGTTGCATTTATATACTGGTTTACCAACTTGTATTTTATATACATATTTTACATATTGTATTTATATTGTTTTTACTTTATTTCAGAGTAATTCATATTTTTACAAGATTTATTTTGTATTAGGTTATATTTACTAATTGTTAATTTTTTAAATGTATAAGCTTTTCTACACAATTATTTCGTTTCTAATTAAAATAATAGAGCATTTTTTGAGTTGGAGATGACATTTGCTATAGTTGGAAACAAACAAACAATATTTATACTAAATCAAACTTATAAGACTCACCTGCAAGTATAATAAAGCTAAACTGGACTGATCCTGCAACAGCAAAGATCTCATCATAAGTGAGTGGTGCCAAGGCTGAAGATCTTCAGGTAAAACCGAAGCATCCAAAATAGATTCGAGGGCAGTTTCATAATCGTCATGGTCTAGATGCCAGAATGCCTGAACTATCTTTATGTTGCTCTGAGTCAAGTCAAAGATTTGAGGAAATTTTAGGAGAAGTTTAATTATCTGAAAAGCCAAACAATATGCTTTAAGATGTTGACATGTATTGTAAATTGAAAATGCCTACATTTAGAGAATTGTCTCTCAGAAGAATGTAGATTAATTAACAAAAATAGATAGAAGTATTAGTAATTTTCTTATTTTAGTGCTTTGAGAAACTGAACTTTATTAAGAATAATTAAGGTTTGTCTACTCTACCTTGTTATGCTCGTCCACTGTCATGGCAATATCTAGTAAAGTGTAAGTTACAAAAGAATGTTTGAACAACAAGTCCGAGCCATCTAAAAGGTATGTTCTAAGCACAGACTGTAAAGAGGGAGGGGGGTATAGGCCACTTCCTCCATCTTCTTGCCACTGTTGACTTAATATTTCAGCACACCCTGAAATATACTTAAAAATGCAGCCTTAACGTTCATGCAGTTAATGAAACTAATTTAGGAATATATTCATCACCAAACTCTAGGTTGTCTGTATAAATTGTTTAATTTTTAATATATATTTATATTACGGTGATAGCTAGGTGGGTGGAAAGGGCGGTCCGCGCCAAGTTCCACTGGCAGGTGTCACACTATACTAATTTTCTTTAATTCATTTCAATTTTTCTAAACTTAATACTCTGGAATGAAACTATTATTCATTTTTTAGTTTTAATAAATGATTATTTTCTCATTATGAAACAGTATAGATTTAAAAAAAATCCATATTTTTAACTCGTCCTACTACTTCCAGAAGAATGATAGGAGATATATTTTATATAACTACAGTGGTGGATCTATGGGGAGGGGGCTACAGGAGCTAAAAGCTTCACCCCCAAACCCTCAAAATGAAGCACAAAGATTGTTATTTCTAATAATTCGATTCGACTGAAAATGGGTATCTGAGGTTTTTATATAAAATATAAAAATTTATAAATTCAAAATGGCTGTCTATTTGTAATTGATTTTTTGCCCACTTCCACATAACCGATTCGATCAACTTGAAATTTTGGAAGCATATACACGTGTGGTGACAATACAATTTCGTAAATAAAAAAAATCAGAATGGCGGATAATTATTGTTATATGTGATTCGATTCAACTAAAAATCGATATCTGGGGGTTTATAAGAATGCAAATTACGTTTTTTACTGAAGATCCTGAAAACTTTAGACCTACTTCCTTATTACCGTCATTATCAAATATCATAGCAAACATTTATTGAATGCTGAAGTTTATAAATAAGTAAATGTCAATATGGTTTTCGAGAGTCAAAAAGTACAAATGATGCCATATTTGGCTTCCAAGATTTATATATAAACCTGAATGAAGGCGATGTAGCCTGGGCAAAGTTTTGTGATTTCTCGAAGGCATTTGACTGTGTGAATCACGGAATATTGCTAAGAGAACTCTCTCATTTTGGATTTAGGTAAAATACCCTGAAATAATTTGAGTCTTACCTCTATGACAGAAAACAAACCGTTCGATCTAAAGATGAAGTGTCAGATGCTTGTTTTATCAGATATTGAATACCTCTGGGTTCTGTACTAACCCCAATACTCTTCCTTATCTACATAAATGTCCTGACTGCTCTTGATATTCGAGAATGATTTACAGTCTTTGCTGACGACACCACTGTTTTATGGTCCCATAAAAGACCGGACTAACTAATGAGCATTGCCACTGAGGATGTTAAGAAAATTTGTGAATGGTGCGATTCAAATCGTTCACGTCTTTATGTTAAAAAGACTAGTGTGCTTAGATTTAGGTTTTACTGTAATAGTGTTTATATTTTGGATGGCTGTGATATTCAAAGTAAGCAGTATAACAAGTTTCTGAATTTGTTAATTGACAAAAACCTTTGCCCATAGTGAGTTGGCTAAAACGGTGGCCAAATCGAAGTATTTTTCATCATTTGAAATTTATCTTAAATATTAGAGAGCATTTTGGGGCTTCTGTAGCCATTATATTTTTGTTTCAACCTGTGTACTCCAAAAACCGACCATAAGGTATATTTGCAGGGCAAACAAGAGAGCATCATGCAGGCCTTTGTTTGTGCAATAGTACAACATTAAAATGTTTGTTTATATTGGAAACATTGTGTACTGTCTATAAGAGGTACAAGGGTGGAAACCTTGGTGCGATCGCTGCCTAGAGGTCTATATAACACATGGAAGGGTAACTATCTACCATTTTCCCAAAAGTAGTTTCGCCAGGAATTCCTTAATGTATGAAAGCATTAAGATTTTTAACCACCAAAAAAATCTGTATTTTCTCTATTGAAAATTAATAAAGTAAACACAAATCTACCCCATACCTAGCACTAAAAAATTTAAAAACACAACACAATAAGTAATTCTGACATTTTTTTAATTCTAGGGATTTTCTTGATCATGGCCGTGAAAAATATTTTATACATTCATATTGATACAGGAAGTTTTAAATTAAATTTTTACCTGGCAACTTTTAGCCATTATTTAAAGGTAAATTTGTGTTAAGTTAATAGACAACTTTACTACAGAGTAGTTCCTGTTTTCGTAAATGATTAAAACATTTATTCTAAAAATTTAAAAACCCAACACAATAAGTAATTCTGGCATTTTTTTAATTCTAGGGATTGTTTCTTGATCACGGCCGTAAAATATATTCTATAAATTCGTATTGATACAGGAAGTTATAAATTAAATTTTTACCAGGCAACTTTTAGACATTATTTAAAGGTAAATTTATGTTGAGTTAATAGACAACTTTACTACAGAGTAGTTGCTGTTTTCGTAAATGATCAAAACATTTATTCTTATAAAATTGAAAAGACATACATTATTTTATTTGCTCCCTCCACTTTCATCTTGATGGATGCCATCAACATATCAACATGTATAATCTAATATTGTACTTTCACCTAATAAGACAATGCAAAAAGGCCTAATTTATGTAACTAAACATAAATTAGAATTAGAAATAATTAGAAAGCAATTAGATAAAATTGTCGCTTAATATTAATTTAATTGCATGAAAGATTAACCTTAAAAAATCTTTTTTTAATCACTTTGCATTATTTTACAAAGAAAAAAAACTGCACCTTTATAATTTATCAAGTAGTCAATAAACAGCAGGCAATCTTTATCCACAAATGTTTCTTTACTGGCCATTTGCAACTGCGCCCTTTTTTTGTTGTAGAACTGTGTTAGATCCTGGACCAAGTATGGGGCACCCAGTAAATTATCAACGGATCCGCGAGGCTGGTACTCTGGCAACAATCCTATGTTAACCATCCAAAGAAGGACCTGTCGAAGGAGACAAAACAGCAATCAAACTAATAAAATTATTAAATTTCAATATTAAAATAATTGCTGGTCACAGGTATACTACGGCCTTGATAGAAGATATACGTTGGCGGCACTTGTCTAGGTAGACCGTAACCCCTCCCCAGAGTCTACCAACAGAAGTTTTAACACTCATTCCTAACCACCTCCTTTATCTGCCACAGCTTAGATACTTAAATCTTTGGAAAAATACCAAAGATATAATGAGACACCGAAATATACAGGGTGCGCGACAAAGATGATCACAAGGAGCACAAGAAAAGACTCGAAAAACGTTTATTTCACTTTCCCTGTTTTACGGTCAGTATCGATTTTACGAGACTGCCTGGACACTTTTCTCTTACACAAATGTTTTTATTAAAGGAAATAAAATTTATCTTTAAAAACCAAAAAATAAAAAACACCAAAATACACCATGTAGATATTGGAAGCTTATGACATGAAAAACAAAAATAAAAGTTTAATGTCATAACACTGCGCTACCACATGTAATCAGAGCAGTTAATTCATCTACACTCTCTAAAAAGAAAGTAGACAGCTGCATTAAACAGAGCTCTAAAGCTCAAATTAATAAATTGATTAATATTACGAATACTTAAAATAATAACAAGAAACTTAAGATGTCAATTTGTGATCTAGTGGCAGTTGCGCGGTTACACATATATTGTTATTTTTCTTATATTATTATTATGTTGTTATTAATTAATTAAAATGCTAGCGAGCAACTGTGTATTTGTCTCACATATAAACAATGAAATAATGAATGTTTAAATTAATAATTTACATATCACAAACAAAATAAGCAGGAGAGTAATATTTGTAATTTTCATATCAATGCCTACTTATTAAGTTAGTTATACATTAATTTAAATATACAATGTATATCTATATTAGGATTACATAATGGAAACGTTAAGCCATGTACAAGAATTATTTATTGGGAAACTGTTTATTTATGTACCCTTTAGTCATATCATTGTAACGACTGCATTGTATTTTTGGAAATAAATAAACCAGTTTATTATTATTATTATTATTTATTATTCTACGAGATCAACTCTATATTCTAGTACATATGTTTAGTGTTTAATTAGGAAATAAAACTGTAAAAAATTAACAGGCCAATTGTTCTTGATATATCTCGGAAGTGGATTTTCTTCAAATAGACAAAATTCTCTAGATACCTTTACAAACCATTTATATCAGACTCATAACCACAATTTTAGAATATTAACACAGATTTAAAATAAACATCCATATACATTTTATTATTTATGAACATATTTGATTTTGATTATAATAGTAACATCAATAGGATATGTAAGGAAGTTTCCAAACCCAATCATATTTTGTGTTTGTAATCTTTAAAGTTTAAAATTAGGAAAAATGCCAGAATCTCGAATACTAATTTTTACAATAATGTTAAATGTTGATTGATCGATTAGTTCGTATTAGTATTTTAACTTCTTGGAAAACAATTTTTTTTACTCACAAAATCCGTGTATTTGAGTTTTTTACTGGAGACAACTAAAATGTATTGTCCAAATCGTAGCAAAGGTGCTTTATTTGAAATAACGAGCCGACGATATTGCCACGGTTTTGACAAAGTCAAATGTGTCAAAAATGTGACGGGAATATATATAATATCAGTGTGTGGCGCTGCATGTAAAAAAACAATAAAACCATTAGAAAAATTACAAAATCTTTTAAACATTTCTATGATGTATAAAACTAAATTATGTATTTTTATTCATTCATCAGCTAAAAATATGAAAAATACAAATTTAAATTGTATTAGAAATAATAACATTCATGACCATAATACAAGACAAACTGATTAATTCTCCACCATAAAATTTAAAGGTAATTTTGGCAAACAATGTATATTACACAGTGGGGTTAATTATTACAATAATCTACCAACACAATTAAAAAATATTAACAAAACTGATACTTTTAAAAAACACTTAAAGAAATATTTTTTGAGGAATTAATATCTTCACGTTTGATATATTTTTTTAATTTATTTGTAATTTATAATGTCTATACGTTTATGTGTTTTATATTAGTTATTAATTAATTCCCTTTATTATTTACATTTTTAATTTATCCATAATTTATAATAATGTGTATACATTTTTATATTTTTCTATTGTTAATTAGTTCCCTACAATAAACAATATTGTTTCTTGGGAATAAATGATTGATTAAAAAAAAATGTCAATTATGAAGTTCACAGTCATAAGTATATCACAAGTGAAATATTTTGCTGTAAGTTTCAAATAGGTCCCCAGGATAAAGTTCATACTATGAGTATAACAATATGAATCTAAAAATTTAGACAACATAGCAATTTTATCTTTTCCACATTTTTATTGCTATAACTTTCTTATTTTTCAAGATATCACAATAGCTCAAGCAACAAATTGTATGGATGACTGATAACTTAAGACTACGTTCAAAATATAACGATCATTTGAGCGACTAACGCCTTTAAAAACCTTAAAAACGTGCCTGTTTACTAAAATGACCATTCAATCATTTGTTAAATAATAACTATTTAATGTATGTAATAAAACATGGTAAGAGAAAATTCAGGAGCTTTTTGATATTTTTTTTTTATTGGTAACTGTAAAATGCCTACATTTTGATAATTAGGTTTTCTATCTTTCTGAACGCTGCTATAATAAAAATGTATGAAATAGGATTAGGATTATGGATTTACTTAACATCCATTAAAAACATGAAACAAATAATATTTCAAATGCAACTGTGCATCAAATTAGTCACAAATATCAGCATACGAAATTTTTTTACATTTATTAGGATCGTTAACTTAAAATTCATAAAAAAAATTTATTGCGATTTATGTACATACAATGAATAGTTGCATTCTAAGTGTTATTTGTTTTACGTTTTTAATTAATTTAATGAAAAAACGTACTCAACTAACTGCTAATTTTTGAAGTTCTCCCACATTGTACAGAGTGGTCATTTAAACTTGCTCATATTTTAAACTGCTATGAATTTTAAGATATGAACAATAACAACATATATAAATTGACAAATATATATATATAACTTGAATTTTTTAAAATGAGTAACCCTGTAATTTTACATTTAATTGATAGAGAAAATGGAAAATAACTGACTCGTCATAAAAGAAATTTGATAAAGAGAGAAAGATAATCTGTAACTCAGCATTTTGATATCCTGTAAAATTAAGTAAGTTATTACAGATTTAAATGTAGATAAATTCCGTATTTAATGCAAATTTTTACTGTTGTTGAGACTGCTACATATTGGCAACACTAGGCGTGAATCTGTGCCGAGATACGCGAAAGTCTCTCGATCAATCTCTACCTACAGGGAGCACAGGGTGATTCGTTATATTTTGACAGTCACCTATAGCCGTAATTGTAGGGTTTGGAAAAAAACTTTAAATACAAAACTTGTAGGGTTTTTTGTCTATTATCTTTTGGATATTTTAGATTCAAAAAAATTACTTTCCGAAGGTTAAACTATCATATAACATGTATTTTTTCCAAATGGAACACCATGGAAAATGAAAGGTCTTTTCACCCTGATTTCAAAAATTTATAGTTTGTTGATATTTGGTTCAGTCGTTTTCGAGCTATTATCGTTTCGGTAAACAAGACTTCAGCCATATTCTCGGCGATATGGTCATGTCTGCTTTGGTCATCACTTTGATCTAAAAAAACGCTGGAGGGCAATTCTTTCAACTATAGTTATGGCAACTAAATATATAATTCTTCGCTTTTCTGTCATTTATTTTATGGATTAATGTGTTTTATATTAATTATTTAATTTTGCTGAAAATAATTCAAATCGGTTGTTCTGAGAAAGAAAAACGAGAAGTAAAAAAAACTCTTTTACTTAAATAAACGATAATAATGTTGCAAGAGTTAGTTGTTAGTTAGACAGTCGAATATCGGCGAATATACCCGGGAAGAAGAATTCCTTCAATAAATACAATCAAGAATATAATTAATCGTTTTGAACAACAAAATCCATTCAAAGACCAGAAATAGAAAGAAGTTCATACGAAGAACTTAACGTTTTTAAAATTACCATATTATTTCCTTTTTTACAAAATCATGAATATACCGTACATGAAGTTTGAACAATATGATATTTACAGTATTTCACAACAGTCAGTGTATATAATAGGAAAAATAAACATTTTTGGTATACGGAAAATCCCCACAAAATACAAGGGGTTAAAATAAGGATGAAAGTGGCTTAATGTGTGTCCAAAGGTTTACATTTCATTGAAACAGAGCAATTGCTAGAAGATATTCCAGTCAAGCAGTATTTTGAGCTAATATGGCATCAAGGTGGTGCACCTCCATACAATATACAATTAGTCACAGACACTCCAAGATTTATTCTAATAGACCTCAAACTTTACAAATCATAATAGTGAAATTTCACAACTTAACATAGAGCACGCAATTTTTATCAATTCATGTATAAATAGATGATAATGCTATGTAGAAAATATGAAGTTTGATAAGTATTTTTCAGATTTCGTTTAAAAAAAAAGTTGATTTCATTAGTTATTGTTAAATATTTTTTGGACTGGTTTAAATAAAAGTTTTATTACTTTTCGTTTTTCTTCCTCAAAATAACCCACTTGAATTATTATCAGCACATGACAAACATATTTATTAAATACAACTGATATTTGATGTAATTTTGCAAAAAAATCTTTATTATATAAAGGTATATTAATATAGAATGAATTACCAACACATTTATGCAAAATAAAAACTCATAACTTTTAAAAAGGAACTAAAAAACATTTTTTATCGAAACGTGATTTAAAGAACAAATAATTTTGACTGTGTTAATATTATTTATTTTGTTTTTCAATTACTATTTATTTTATATAAAATTATTCTTATTTGTTAGTTTGTTATGATATTAGTATTGTTTAAATTCCATGTAATGAACTTATACAGTTGGTTGGGAATGTTGAGAATAAATAAATAAATAAATAAAATAATTAATATCAAACATCTCTCAAAACTCTCGTTTACCGAAATGATGTTTAATCTGAAACAGCTGGAAAATGCCTGAAAATAAGATGATGATAAGACCTTTCATTCTAGCTAATATTAAACAGGGCGTTCCATTTGAAAAAGTATATGTCATAATTTTTTAAACGAAAATTATTTTTTGAAATCTAAAATATCCAATTTTCGTATTCAAATCAAATCAAATTATTTCAATAATAATTTTAATTGAAATCAAATCAAATCAAAATATGCTTTATTGTCAAAGATCTTTATCTTATTGACAAAGCCAATTACAAAAAATATATAATACCTATAAAAAGTTGAAAAAAAAAAAAGGGTTATCATAACATAAAAGAGAAAACAATGTACAAGGGTCAAATTGGTAATACAGTAGTAACAGCAAATAAAGCAATAGTCAATAAATAACATTGTAGTATAACATATAAAAGGAACAGTTTTTTTTATTTTTACAAAACAAAACAAAAATGAATATATAAAAATTATTAAATATGATCCATAAAATATAATAATGAACATTAAAATAAAATTAGAATAAAATAACAAAGATTAGATATGTGCAATATTAAAAAGTGTCACGGTAGAATTCCCCCAACTCATAATAAGCTTTCTCAATCAACATTCTCTTCATAGAAATTCTGAAGGACCTCAAAGAAGCACAACCCTTAACAACCGCAGGAAGATGGTTAAACATCTTCCAGCTCTCATAAATCAGAGATTTTTCAAGCGAGTCCAAGATGGGATTGGCAAGCGGAGATCATGACACTGGCGGGTGTCATAGGAATGGTCTGGCATAGGCATTCTGTTCTAATGTTTATAAACCATATAAACCGTTTCCAAGACAAACAATGATGTTAAAGTTATTATTTTTTTTGATTTAAATAGTGGTCTGCATGGTTCTCTACTTTTAACGTTACAACTATATCTCACTGCTCGTTTTTGAAGAATAAATAGCGAGTTTAGTAAATAGTTACTAGAGTTGCCCCAAAAGACAATTCCATAGCATAAATGCGACTCCACAAGTGAATGGTAAACGGTTTTAGCCGTTCCCAAACCAATCTCACTCGGTACCATCTGAATGGTATAGCATCCAGACGCCACTCCCCTGCTCAAATTGAGAATGTGTGCCTCAAACCGTAGTTGGTCATCAATAACAACCCCCAAAAACTTTATTATTGTCTTACCCTCCAAGACTCTGGTCTCCAACAGCACATCAAAAATCCATAATATTGGTTTTGCCAATATTTAAAGAGAGGAAATGAGAGATATTTAAAGTGTTTTTCTAAACCCTGTATTCAAAGTTTCACAAAAGGTTATGTTTACATCAACACGCTAAATAATTGAAATTTTCGAAAAATAGTTTTTTTTTTAAGATTTATTCAACTAATTAGTGTAAAAGCATTCCTAGAATATAAAATAATTCCAAATTTCTTTGTGGAATTGAAGTTATACCAGGAAAAATTAAATTAATTAAGTTATTAGGTAAAAATGATTTCTAACCTTCAAACAGGCGAATAAACATGCCTTGTACAAGTTGTGATGAGAAAAATACAGAATCGTTTGCTTGTGATGGGTGCAGGTTAAGTCTGTGTAAGGCCTGTGCGGGCCTGTCAGCTTCGGAAGTGAGAGTCTTACAACCTCGAGACCGTATTATGACATTTCATTGTAAAAAATGCAAAAGTTTGGATACCCTTAAATTATTACAAGATACCATTATTGATAAGTCAGAAATCATCTTAAATAAGGAGGAGATCATCACTTTTCTCCAAGAAAAGATTAAAGGATTAGAAAATAAACAAAATGATTTCCATTTAATCCACCAAAATACATATAGTGATATTACCAAAATAAATAAAGAAAAGCAAAATATTAATGTTAATATTCCAAATCTAATAATAAAACCTAAAAAGCAGCAAGACATAACAAAAACTAAAACCGATATCCAAAGGAACATAAACCCCTCATCATTAAAAATTGCAATTAAAGGTACCCGGAACACCTCAGATGGATCCATGATTGTTAAATGCCAGAAGAAAAGTGACCTTGAGACTCTTCAAAGAGAAGCCCAAAACAAATTAACTGATTATGATGTGAAAATAACTAAAATGCGGAAACCACGGATTAAAATAACCGGATATAAAGGTGAATTGGATAAACAGCAACTGAAAAAATACATAAGAGAACAAAACGAGTTTATAGAAGACACAGAAGAATTAGAAATCACATACATTAAAACAAATAAGAAAAACAAGATGTGCACGCTCTATGGTGAATGTTGTCCATCCCTATTCCATAAATGTATGACTGCGAAGAAGATATTTATTGGTTGGGAGAGATACCTCATTCATGAAGATATTAGTATAATAAGATGCTTTAAATGTCAGGAGCATTTTCACAAGTCTGATACATGTCCTAACAGCCTTGTCTGTGAGTGCTGTGGTGAGGATCATGATGTGCGTGATTGTCCCAAATCACACAAGAAATGCAGTAACTGTTTAAAAGCTAACAAACGGTACAAGACCAACTACAATATAGACCATGGTGCAAGTGACCCACTGTGCCCCTCCTATCAGTATCTGGTTAGTGTGCTAAGAAGCAAAATAGATTATGGCTACAGCCCTTAGTCAACAAGAAATCGAGATTCTAAACGACCTTGACATTTCTAATGAGGACATAATGGAGGAAAGCATTGCTTGTGATGCCATAAAAACCAAAATAGACTTTAAAAATAAACTTTTTAGCATTTTACATTTCAACATTAGAAGTATTCGAAAAAATTTTGATGAGTTATTGGTCTTCTTAGAATCGTACAACCTTAAATATTGTGATATTATAGTACTTACCGAGTCTTGGCAAATAGGGAATGAACAATTTAATATTGATGGGTACAATATGTTTTATAACAATTCAAAGCTTAATCAAAACGATGGTACTATTGTTTACATAAAATCTACCTTACACTTTAAAATTTCTAACATAAAATTAGACTATTCCGGAGTTACACTAAGTAGAATTATATTGGATGTTAATGGTGTGTCTCTGGGCGTTTCATGTCTTTACAGACCCCCCTCTACAGACATTCCTAGCTTTCTTAGAGACCTTGAGACTTTATATTCGGTAAACTCAACAAATCAAATAGAGATTCTAATTGGTGACATGAACATTAATTTAGCAGCAGAAAACAATGAAGTAAATGACTACACTACACTATTGGGACATTTTGGTTTTTTGTCTGCTATTAACAACCCCACTCGTGTAACTTCTAACACTAGTTCCATATTGGATCATATTTTTGTTAAAAAGAATCTTAGAACTAATCTTAAATACTCTTCTTTTGTTCTGCACTCTTCACTCACTAATCACTATCCTGTAATGTTGAGTGTGTCCTGTCAGCACAATATTCGATCTGATAAAACTTCAGATGCTAAAATTTTCACTTACTCCAAAATCAATTATCAAATTTTAGATGAGCTTTTTAAGGCTGAATCTTGGTTTAGTGTTTTAGAAGCTCAAAATATAGAAACTGCTACACAAAAATTCTTAGAAATAATGGCTGAAATAATAAATAAATCTATAATTAAAAAAACATTTCAAAATAAACAGCATAAAAAATTAAAACCGTGGATTACTAATGGAATCATTAATTCCATTAAAACAAAAGATAAAATGAAAAAAAAACTTTTATTACATCAAGATGAAACTAAAAAAAAAACATTCACTGATTATAGAAATAATTTGTATAAAATTATACAAAAACGAAAATATGATTATTATAAAACTGAAATCGAAAATAGTAAGAATGATCTTAAAAAAATATATCATATAATCTCAAACGCAATAAATGAAAATACAACAAAAAATAAATTAAACTTGGAAATCAAAAACAACAATGGAAAGTTTGATGATAATAAGAAGATGGCCAATTTCTGTAACGATTTCTTTACTAACATAGGTTTTAAAATGTACAAAAAAATTAATGCTCCTTCTAGTTTTTCTAGAATTGACTTCACTGCTTTATCATCAATTTTTCTAAAGCCTACCAATTCAAATGAGATAATAAAACAATTAACACACTAAAGAATAACTGCGCTCCAGGAAGTGATGGCATAACTACAAAAATCGTTAAAGATTTTCACATATATTTAATAAATCCAATAGTTCATATAATTAATCTAATTTTTAAAACAGGCATAGTTCCAAGTTGTTTTAAAATTGCTATCATAACACCCGTCCATAAAGCTGGAGACAAGTCTGATATAAATAACTACCGTCCAATAAGTGTTATCAACACATTTGCTAAAATCTTTGAAAAATGTCTTAAAGATCGCCTGGTCAGCTTTCTTCAACAAAATAATATCATATCTCAACGTCAATTTGGATTTATGAACGGTTTGAGCACTACCGATGCAATTTGTGAATTAACCAACAGCATAACTTCCAACCTTGACAGTAGCAATAAGTGCATTGCTGTGTTTTTGGACCTCGCCAAGGCGTTTGATACGGTGCCTCATGGCTCTCTCCTTAACGTTTTGGGTTTGTATGGGGTCAGGGGCACCGCGTTAAGCGTCTTCGAGAGTTACTTAAGCGGTCGAACACAGATTGTCAAAATTAATGATGTTTGCAGCGATCCACTTAACATTACAATGGGAATACCTCAAGGCACTGTATTGGGACCCATACTTTTCATCACTTACATCAACTCATTAACTAGTATTGACATTGACAATGGCTCATTATTGTCTTATGCTGACGATACTGTAGTTCTGTTTTCAGGATCATCATGGACTTCTGTTCGTGATTTTGCCATTCAAGGTATGGGCAAAATTAAAAATTGGTTAGACACATTTAAGCTAACTTTAAATACCTCAAAGACGAATTACATAGCCTTTTCCATCACATCAGCCAATCGTCCACACTTCCGAAGCATTCATATTGACAACTTTGATGGTGATATTCTAGAGGTTGAATATACAAAATACTTGGGTGTAATTATTGACTGTAATCTCAGATGGGATCATCATGTACTTAGAATTACAAAAAATATAAAGAAACCAGTGTACAAATTTTATGTTTTGAGAGAGATATTAAGTAAAAAGTTGTTGTTGTGTGTGTATAAAGCCCTTATTGAATCTTTAATTCGATATGGTATAGTGGTGTGGGGTGGTCTGTATCAAAATTCCTTAAAGCCTTTAAATGTAGTTCAAAATTATATTCTTAAGATTATATTTCGAAAAAATAGGCGATATTCTACCAGGCTTTTATATTCAGAGGACATATTGGATGTGAGAGGATTATATTGTCTGTCAACATGCTCTTTTATTAAAAAATCTACTAAATTTAAACAAACTATAAACCACATCTATGAAACTAGGTCTAAGGTCAGTGAACAATTGGAGATGCCAGTAAACAATAGATCAAAAAAATTGAGTTCTTTCTCTTATTTAGGTCCCAAAATGTATAACTTGCTTCCCCTAGAATTGAGATCCCTGCCAAGACTGAAAAAATTCAATAATAGTTGTAGGATTTTTATTTTTAAATATTTACATAAATTTAAAGCTCTATTTCAATAGGATAACATCTATATTTATAAGGTTTGCTAAAATAAGAAATTATATTTGTTGTTGATGTAATTTTTAAATTTTTATTTGTACAGCTTTAGCATGAGGTTAACTGTATTCTCAATATAAATTCAAAGATAATACTTGTGTACATACAAGTGTTCATTCACTTAGGTGCAATTTCCAGTTATTAGGCTCCTATTTAGATTATATTTATTACAATATGTATGACATTTGTTACCTTATGTTTAATAATAATAATAATAATAATAATAAATAATAATAATAATTTAAAAACCCTATAATTACGGCTGTAGGACGATGTCAAAATATATTGAGTAATATCTGTCTTTGGTTTGTCTAAATGTTTCTAATTCACACATTTTTATTGTAGCATTGAGGAAAGTAGAAAAACCTAACCACTAAAACGCAATGAAAAATTGTCCAAAAACTCGTAAATATTTTAAAAACTGCTGGTCGTGACATCATACAAATTAATAAAACATGTCATTTAATAAAACCGATAAAAAAATTACTCTGAATAAGTTCAAATCCATACCTCAAAATACACAACTACATTCTCCAGGGATCTCTGTTCTGCCAATAATCCCTCTTTATCCATTATAAATTCCTGAAGCTTACTCGACACATATCGATAAAAACTGCAAAGATTTCTGATCTGGTTGGTGCCACAAGAAATTAGGGTTATAGTATTGTCGTCCAATCTCATACCAGAGTAATCAAAGAGGGGGGTACAATATTTATCACAGTAGTTTTTTATAGTTACAGCTCTCTGGAAGGCCCAATTCAGAACACTGTATAATGTCAAACCGGTGGCGTTAAAAGCATTATTTGCAAGTTTAGACGTGGTTTGACAGAGCCATCCAACCAGTTTTTGTTCCAAGGCAACGCTGAACAGGAGGTCCCTTTGGTATTCCTAAAAAAAAGTTAAAAATATATACTTAATATAACCATAGAGGAAACCCTATACATCTAGTATTTAATTCTTGTCTTTGTCTAAATCTAAAGAATTAACAAAACCAAACAAAATTCACAATGTTCATTACAGTTAGAGAAAACGTTTTAGATTTAAAAAATTATAATAGCAAAGACTATTATGAGAATGAAGCCTTTAAACATCTTCTGATTTAACAATTGAAAAAAACTAATTCATTTCTGTATTGAGCAATCCAACGGCTCTCAAGGCGACAAATGTCATGCTAATGGTTCTCCGGATGACATCTCAAAATTATTGGCAGATATCCTTGTTACCGCCTAAGAAAAATAAATCCTATAGTTTTATCAAATTTACTTCAGATCAATATTTACTTAAAAAACTGTCAAGATCTACAAGACATTTATCATAAAACTACTTAACTCGTAAGTACTTTTAATCTTAATCTACCTTTATATAAGCTGCATCATAAACCTTTCATTCCTTAAAAATTCTATTAAACTTCTTATACCAAGACATTTAGGTTTTATCTTGCATTTATGGTTATACTGGTAAACTAGATAGAATTTATAAATATTCCCATAAGTATATCAAGTCTTAAGATAATTATGCATTGTTAACAAACTTCATAAGTTTATTATCAGTCAGTTTAGATAAAAATATATCTTAAGAAATAATTACCTTATATCGGTTTGCACTGGAAAACGATTGGAGAGTTACCATTCGAAACATGAAACCAAAATAAGACAATGCAAGACCGGTAGAACAAGTTTAGTGAACATTATACATTGTTACCCACTTCATAACTTTATTATTGCAATAGGTTTTAAGATGTCTAAATAAACAACCTTTTAAAAAATTCACACCGCATAAGCACACTTCATAAACATTTTATTAATATTACGTTTGTCTGGATACACATTCAAAATCTTATTCACAAAAATTGTTAGTCGTGTGTGTAGTTATTAGTTGTTGGTTTTATGCCTTGAAGAAGTTGATAAGGCTAGAATTTTTAAGAGCATTGTCTCTGACTTTTTTTAAAAAATTGACTTAAAGATCTACGATAGAACCTTTTTAGGTTTAAGACTTATTTAACAGCGTTCTGAAGATTTTTAAATGTTAAAACTTCTGATTTGTCCTGTATAGATTACAAGTTACTAGCATGTTTCTTGACTTTTTTTAACCACTCGGATCTTTTCCTTTTTAAGGTAGGTACCTTGATGTACAGAGCGTTATATTTTTACTGCATCTTATGGGAAAAATGGAGGTGTTTCATTTTCAATATCACAGTATATACATTAAAAATAACTTGTCCTTTTTTGAACTCCTACTAAAGAAAAGTAACATAATGATGATGATGTCTCTTTTTGACACACAAGGCGTTATTCATAATTACGCAACCCATAATCATGATGACAATCTTCCTCTCATAGACTGTCAAGGACAGAGGTGCCTCCAATTATGTTTGGATAAAGTTTTATAATGTCCTTGTAGAGCATCTCAGACAACTTGATAAAAGACAAAAATCAAAATATCTTATTCTAAAAGCCTTCTCTACTCAACTGAGAGTTATCACAAAAATGACGCATGTTCACAACAGTTTCCAAAATGCTTAATAACATCCTGGAGTTTTTTTTCTATACCTGATATGTGAACCCTGGACACATCCCAAAAGGCACACAAATTGATCAAACTAGTGAACAAGAACAATGACCTGATCAGTGTGATTTCTTGAATATGAAGCAATCCATAATAAGTGCTTGGCCTATGCCATATGTTTTTAACATGTTAGCAAGAATGCCAATTGATACTAGGTCAAAAGCCTTACTCAGGCCAGTGTAAACACAGACATCATTTCCATGTTCTACTCTATTATTAACAAAATCAACAAAAGGGAATACATTTTTAGTTGCTGACCTGGTAGCAACAAAACTATGCTGATACTCTGAAATGATATGTTTAAAAGCTTTTTGAAAGAATACTACACATATAATTCAAACAATATATAAAACCAACAATAAACCCACTAGTCTACAATTTTTAATGTTTGATGTTTCGGTTTTTCAAAATATAGCGACACACTCAGCTACATTCCAACCAACATGCATACACTGCATGCAGATCCACTTACACTTGGTAGTAGGTTGAACAGAGGAATCATGTTCAAGTAACTATTAGTTACTGGATATTTATTACTCTCTCAAAAAGGACTGTGAAAATTACGGTTGTTGAGAATGTTACCAAGATTTTTATACAAAACAACTTTTGAAAAGTACATACAATATTATATTTAACTTACCACATCCAAAGAATTATTAATCTGTATATCAAAAAATAAAGGAACTAAACCCAAGCTCACAACCTGTTCAGAATAGTCTTCAGGCTTGACCAACACCAAGTGTTGATCATTCATTATTTTGTCTAAGAAAGCTTTTTGAAGTCCTTTGTTCTCTATTTTCAATACTGAATCCTCAGATATGCCCCAAAAATCTAAAAAAATTAAAAATATTAGAAGAGTAGTTAGTTAATCATATTTTTTAAAACACAAGTTATAAATTTGCTTTTAAGGCAACAATATATACAATATAATAAATTTTAAACAAAAAACAAAATAACATGCTGGTGAGTAATTTTTGACAACCCGAATACATTTAACTTCATAGATTTGAGAAATCATTACTATAAAGTGATAGTTATCTAATTATCTAATAACATCCTTTATTTCTATAGTAGTAAGCAGCTTATTACCTATAGTCAATCATTATAAGAGTATGCGAAAATACAATTATACTGACAAATAAATATCCCTATGTTTTCTTTTGCATTTTGATAGCAAAGTAAAGTTCGCGATATTAATAAAAAGTACTTTACATGTATAACACAAAAATGTAAACCTATTGTAAACATCGGGATAAACTTTATTTTTATTAACTAACACTTATTAGAATGTATCGATTTATAAAACAAAATCGATAACCACAAAATGCTAAAGGAGAATAGTTACAAAATAAAAGTTCAATTTACCAAATGTTAAAGCTGTCGGGCAGAAATGCTCTTCCAATCTCTGTATTCCCATAAACTGACTCAGCGTCTTTTGGTCCATTTTTATATCTAATAGATGTTCACTTAGACTGTCCTTTATTATATAGTTAGAACAGGCTGACCAATTTGGCATTCCTAAAAGTTAAAATAAATGTATTACATATATACAGTCAGTCCAAAAAGTCTCCGTACACTATCTGTGTTGTACAGAATTTTTCTGTTGTATTAAATTAATTAATCACAACTAGGATCTAACATGTTTTTATTAATTTTTAAGACATATCTAATGATTTTCAGTAGTAATTGTAACAAGGGAACATTATATTTAAAAGTTATACAAATAATAGAAAAACATATAAAAAATTAATGCCAAAAAAGTCTCCATACAGTTAATAATTTTTAGTAATACTTTAACAAAATAGGAAAACAAATGGAAACTAATATTTGGTCGGACCGCCCTTAGCCCTGAAACCAGCTTTCTAGTCACTTCTGGTGTAATGTTCTCCCATTCGTACAATATTCTGTTCTTCAACGCTTCTTTGCTTGAAACGTTATGTTGGCGAACGCGGCGTTTAAGTTCCTCCCATAAATGCTCAATAGGGTTAACATCAGGTGACTGTGGGGGTGTATGAAGCTGCTGTCGCACATTATGGATCATCCATTCTCGCACCAAGTTTGCTGTGTGTTTTGGATCGTTGTCTTGTTGGAACATGTATCTCCCTTGGAGGCCCAATTTCTGCACACTTTCTGGTAAATTGTCGCGCAAAATGTTCATGTAGACATGTTGATCCATGGTCCCATTAATAAAATGCAGATTTCCAACTCCTCCAGCAGACATGCAGCCCCATAGCATAACATTGCCGCCCCCGTGTCTAACTGTGGAACAAAGGTTCTTGATGTCAAAGGCGGTATTCTTCTTTCGCCAAACTTTAGCTCTACCATCAGACCCAAAAAGGTTAATTTTAGTTTCATCGCTAAAAATTACTGATTCCCAAAACTCCGGAGGCTGGTTAACGTGCTCTGTAGCAAAGGCCAATCGTTTTTTTGGATTAGCGTCCGAAATTAATGGTTTCTTCCTGGCCACACATCCCCTATAGCCAGCCTTGTGTATACAATTTCTCACTGTTTGTGAACAAATATTTTTTGAAAATAACTCTCGAACTTCTTCTTTCAATTTAGGAGCACTTTTCTTGGGATCTATAGTCACTTGCCTAACGATACTAGCTTCTTCACGTGGAGTCAGTTTTTTGGGACGTCCAGAGCGAGGTCGAATCTTGTAGGAACCCGTTAATTTATACTGATTCACAATGTACTGAATGGTAGTATGCGGCTTCTTCACAATTTTTCCGATATGTCGAAATTATTTTTTTTCTTTTCACATATCAATTATCAGTTTTCGAATTGGTATTGGAATCTCACGATTTCTTTCGCTCATTTTTACTGCTTTCTTAAAAACTAACAATAAATGTACCAACAACAATGTGACAGGTAATTCATTATGGCCGAAAATCATTCATTTGTTTTATGCTGGCCAGCCACAGGCACCTTGATTAAATGCAACTAACTATAACGTGCTAAATAAAATTAAAGTGTACGGAGACTTTTTTGACATTAATTTTACATGCATTTGTTTAATATTTAAGGAACTTTTGAATAAAATGTCCCTTTGAAAAGACGTTAGTTAAGCTTAAAATATTGAAAAAAACTTATTTTCAAGTCGTTTCAATTATCAAATAAAATACTATAGAAAAATATCATATAAACTACCTACTGTACTGAGACTTTTTGGACTGACTGTATATATATATATATATATATATATATATATATATATATATATATATATATATATATATATATATATATATATATATATATATTCCTAGTTGTTCACAGATAAAAAGATACGATATGTTTCGAGTGTACATCTGTTCACAACTTGTGTTCGGAAAAGTACATTTTGCTGACGTTTCACCAAAGCAGAAAACAACCCAAGTGAAACAGAGAAAGTCCATTAAAAATTAAGTAACAGCATTTACCCTTTATTATGGTATTGCATAGAACCAAATAAGAGCATTAAGGTTGTTAAACTTTTAAGAAAGTATGAAAATCTAAAAAAGTTGAGTTCACCTTAAGACTCATCATTAGAAGCCGATGCCGTGCTATAACCTCTCTGAAAGTGACAAATCTGTATTAAGTGAGGGCTTAAATTTTGCCGTAACCCCTAAGGAAATCCCTAAAGAAATAATAACTGAAATAGTAGCTGCCCTTGACTCCTGAAGAAACAAAAGCAGAGGAAAACCAACAAGAAGTGGCAAGAATTTTAGGGTCAAATAAGCCACTGGAACAAAACCTAAATGCTACTTAACAAAGAACCCTAACAAACCTTCGGAAAAACAAGGACATCACAATTCTTCCAACAGATAAAAGAACCACAACTGTAATTATGAATACCTAATTCTATATACAAAAAGTGCAAGCTATCCTTCAAGACAATTCAAATAAGCCTTTTATAAGAGACCCCCACAACCTACCTAGAGAAAACAACAAAAATAAAATAAAAAGTTCACCAATAAGTATAGAAATACAACAAATACACAAGCCAGAGACGCTCGTCAGAACTATTGGTAGTGCTGTTAACATGCCGTTATCAATGAGCAATGTACAAGCAATTAAACTGTGCTCCAATTGGGTCCCTAATATCACCAGTTTTTAATATGTTTATGATATACTTTGAGAAAGAGGCTCTTGAACAAGCAAGGTAAATTTGAAGCCCAAAAAAGTAAACTGTGATGTGGATGACATATTTATTACATGGCAACATGGTCATAGAAAACTCAATAATTTTCTAACCCATTTAAATTCAGTCTATACCAGCATACAAAAATAACAAACTCCCATTTTTAGATGTTCTGGTTACAAAACTTCATAACAGACGGACATATTGAATAATCCGTTTATAAAAAAAGAACAAACAAATTTAAATGCAAGATCATACCATAACCCAGCACAAATTCAATAATTTGATTTAACAATTATGTCATAAAACTAATTTCAGAGAAGACAGATTTTCATATTTACAGCTGTTGTATTTATGCATTAATATCCAAAATTAGCAAAATAAAAATCTAAAGGAATTAGATTTATTAAATATATAAATTCTACATTCTCTTTTAAATGTTTTTAAGTTCATTATGTTTTTTGTATTTTCAGGCAGCAAATTATAACATTTTGGTCCTAAATAACTTATAAATCTCTGAGTAATATTTTTGTTGTTTTGTGAAATTTGAAGATTTTTGTGAATTTTTTTCTTGTTAAAGGATGATCGATATATTTTTTGATATGTTCCTGTTCATGTACATATATGCAAGTGGTAAGGATGAATAAAGACCAGATATTAAAAACATCACTAGAATACAATTGCTTGGTTGGGTATAGTTTTTTTGTATATTATTGTAAGTATGTAGTTTTGTGTTACATAGAATTGTTGATGGAATTAGCTATAAAGAACCACAGATACATTACTTGGAAATCCAAAGACAAAATATTTTATATACCCATGGAAAATCACGGAGTAATCAATGAAAGGACTGTAAAAAGTTGTATGTTGTGTAAGCTAATAGGCGAATATCAGCAACACTAGAAGAGCATAAACTCGGCATTAGAAATAAACAAACAACTTCGGCCCCATTTCTACATCATCAAAAAACAGGACACAAAATAAATTTCCTAGGATGTAAGGAGATTGCCAATATAGAGCAATATAAGACAAGAATAATCCGAAAAGCTATAGACATAGAAAAGCAAGGTGATTTAAGTAAAACGGACGAAGCCATTAAGGCTACTAACAGTACCAAAATCACAGAAAATCAAGCGGAATTAGTCCAACAGCAACATCCGGAAAATACAAATAAAGACGAATGACCGCTCACACGTCTGATGGGAATATAAAAGGAAGGTTAACAGTCACTAACACTTCAGTATTCAATGGGACGCAAAACATAAAGCTTCAAAAATGCAAAATCCAAAATTGTTATTTTCAGAATGAATTCAGTGAAAGGATGTACACCAGGGTGAAAACATATTATATATAAAATAGTAAATTAAGAGAAATTATTAAGTAACTATTGTAAAAAAAAGTAAAAATGATTAAGCTATAAAGTGCCCCATCTGAAATATTTTCTGTCCAACATATTGTGCTCAATCAATACAATATTTCCCCTAACAATATTAATCATTATATGGTTATCACATTTTAGAAGGTGATTATAAATACACTAATTATAAATAAATCTCAAATACTTACTAGGCATTTGCTCCTTGTACCACTGATTTAAATCAAATAGCAGAACTGCAGTATTGACTTCTTTATCACTGTCCCAAATTAACCAAGAAATCAAGCACAAAGCCAAAGAGCTCAGATCTTTATTTGTAGGGCATTTATTTATAGACTGAAGTCCTAAACAAGTACCACCCTTGACACGAGACTTACATGTCGATGACTGAGTGTCTCCAAGTTCAAGCTGGAATCTTATTGAACAATGCTGAAAATCCTAAAAAAACATCTAGATAAATACGTAAAATTTATATAATCACAAATACACTTTAGGGCTTTAAGAGACTCCAAAGAATTTTGACAAAGACACAGCAATCAAAAATGTATTTTACATTTGTACACCTACAAAGCCACAACAAAAATTAAAAGAATACCCAGGTTCAGAGCAGGTTTTTTATTTACTCTTATCATATTTGCTCCTGTTTCTGATACCAATTTCGATACTTTACCTGAAAGTGTATTAAGAGTGCAAATCCACGCTATAAAATTTCTCGTGTTCGTTTTTCGAACTCAAACCTCAAGCGCCACTCTGTAGATGACACATCAATGTCGGAATCCGATTATTTTTTAATTTTTTCCAAAATAGGCCATATAAATAAATTAACACGTTCAATATTTAATTTTATAACATATTTATGTACAAACATTACATAAAATCTATCAAATACTATGCAAATAAGTAGTTTCACTTTTAACGGAAAAATTCATATATTTCAGAAAACGCTTAACAGTGACGCAACGTTGTGGTATCCCCTCCATCCCAAGCAAATAACTTTAGGAGTTTTACATTCCTTTGATAGAAAATTCACAATATTGCACATGGCATGTATTTCTTGCCTCGTTGATATATCTATCTTTGTTGCGAAATGAAATAAAACGACAGAGTGCTGTTAAAGAATACCTCTTTTACAGACTATAATAAATATGATCTCCCCTATTGACTGTTTTTTTATCAGCTAGCCGAAGTAATAATTGCAAGGCCTTTCGACCTTTCGGTGTTTGCCGATAAAAACCAGTTTTTTTAATATCTAAATACCCGGAATATTGGTTTCCTTATATTTTTATGATAGCTTGAGTCTTGGGTTGAGAATTTCTTGTTTGTTTATTATAGGTGTGTTTTAAAATAACTAGTACTTGTATTTTTAAAACGTCGACGTTTAGTTTAGAACTTCTCACTTTTGTGACTGTGTATAAGCTTTCTAGATATTTGTTTAAGAATTCCTGTGTTACCTGTGTAATTAGGATATGTGTAATGAGTGTAAAGGGCGTAAAAATACGAGAGCAGCAAGACCTCGGCGCCGAACTGCAAAAAATTTTGCAGTGAGAATCCTGGGAAAATGCAGAATAAGGTAAGTTCAAATAATATAACTATAGGTGCTCGATTTTGAGACCCTTCATGAATTTGAAGAATTTAAAATGGACAATTACTGATTACAGTACATCATATTAAAAATATCAACATATTTTTTACGTTTGGGACTACTTATATAAACTTTTATCTGTATGTCCATGCTATAGTATTTTTTTAGAAGGTACATGGTGGATGTATTTCTGAAGTACATATCTTTTGTTTGAAACTTAAAATAGCCCAACTTTGAAGGAGGAAGACTATTTTTTTTTCAAACAATGATGAAAATAAATAAAACTAATAAATGTGTTTTTTATAGGTACCTAGGCAACACGATTCTCTTAGAATTTTCTGGTTCATTTTTATTTCATATTCATATTTTTATACAGGAGGTGAATTCTCTCTGAAATTCACATAAATACCTACGGTTTTTTTATTTGTAAAATTTAAATATGTTTTGTAATATTAATTTAATTAAATTAAAACCTTCAGGGGTATAGTAATTCGGTAGGTATAAAAACTTATTTCCTGTTGGTCATATAATTGTGGTAGAAATTAAAAGCTCATAAAATTAGACACTTTTTATGCAACACTAATACTTTCATAGTGGTAGACCGATAATGCTGGCTGATGCAATTTAACTCACGAGATCCATGACAATCTGTGTAAGAATAAAGCTTTTAATTATCAGTATTATATTGATCCTTTTTATGTGATTTCCACTTAGAAAGTTTTGCTGTTTGCAGATAGTAGCAGGCTTTAACAGCGTATACCCCCACAGTAATCACATCACAAAGAGAAAATTATTGGGAAGCAACTTTTTATCGGTACCTAATTTACTAAGGCATTGCTTGCTAGTGAGAAAATAATTCTTGCGCATGGCTATGCATATATAACATATTAAATATCTTAGTCTTGTACCTACAAACAAATAAAAATTCACCTTTTATATATTTTCAATCTTGACCAAAAATGTACATACAGATTCCTGAATCACTGGAAAAGTAAGAAAAAATTGGGGATATTAGTTTTCATTTCTCAAGTAATTTAGTGTACTAATGTATGTTACTGTATTTATGTATGTACAGTGTGATCAGTGTATCTTGATAGCATTTTAAATGTTAATAACTTTTTTACTTTTTAACTTATCGGAGTGAACAAAAAACCAATTGTAGGGCTACTTAAAACTTTTTTTCTGGTTATTAGAAAAACAGAAGACTATTAATTTTACAAGATATCACCATAAGTTGCATTGTTTAAATCGGACACACCTCGGCACACACTCTATACTATATTTCCCTCAAATGGAACTCTTCTTGCAGATTATAAATATAATATCTGGTTTAATGACTTTATCTTCAAAGACACTCAATCAATTTAAGAAAAACCATATGAGGCAGAGAGAGGGACAACACTATTACATAGTGGAGTGAATAGGTATCGAACCAGATATAATTATAATCTGCAAGAGAGACCCATTTGAGGGACATATAATAGTCAGGATGTCCAATTTGAAAAATATAATTTATAGTAATATCTTGTAAAATTGACAGTCTTTTTTTTTACGTTTTTTACAAGCTTGGTAATTTATGTAATTTTTTTTAACAAGCATTTGACCCTCCCACACTAATAATATAACAGACTTAATATTTGGACAGCACATATTTAAGATTTTCCCATAAGAGACAATGTTTTAGAGAGAGAGGGATAACCTTGATTTCCTCAAATTTTAAATACTTTTAATGTATGAGTGCATTACATCATTGGATTTTGGAATGCAAAGGTTTGTTACAAAACAAATTAAAAAATCCAGGTGTGTATTTAAAAGTTGATGATGGCCCCTCATTTACGAAACATCAGATTCAAAATATGACAGCACCATAAAATGTTAGACAAAAAATGCTTTGGCAATATGTTTATAACTTTAAAAAAATTTTAGGATTAAAAAAGTTACTGCATAATTTTAAAAATGCAATATTTTATTCGTTTCTAAATATCTCAAGAACATAATGGCTAGAATTCGCCAGCAGGTGCTATTAGGCTTGTAACGAAATTGTCTAAAACTTTCTATATTTAACCATTTTTCTATCTCTTGCAATAAGCGAAATTTGTTTTGTGATGTTACATCCTCTCCAAATATGAAAATACAAATTTTCAGAAGTCAAAATCTCTAAAACAAGTAAAGATACTATATACAAATAGCTAGAATCTGGGACAAAATTCAAAACCCAGAAGAAATTGATGTTTTATTTAAAAAATAAAAGTTGATACCACCACTACTTTTTATACCAATATGTATATTTAAAAATATTTCTAAAATGTAACAAAAATAAGTAAAGTAAATAAGCATCCAAATATGTATTCCTCTTTTTTTTAACTGGCATGTTTTTTTAATACAGAATTGTTTCTAGTTCAAAATTCCAGGTATTACTGGTATTACTCTGTATTGTCATATTTTTTATCAACTTGAACGAAATTGTGCCATCCAGAACTGGTATTTTATTTGTTAAGGCAGTGTGCAAGTTAACAAATATCACAGGAATAAATACATGTTTATTATTAAATCCATTTTTTGAAAAAAAAAGTATACATGGTAAGAAATCTGGTCTACAACACAACTGCCTAAGTTTTACACAAATTCAATGAAAATTGAATAATCATTTTAGACAGAAATACGAGCAGAAATATTAAAATATGTAATATTGTTAATTGCTTCTTTTTAACATTATATATACACTATACAAGATTCAGATGCTAACATCGATGGTAATTTTCTTTAAATATAATACCATTTTTTTTAATACATGCTTAGTTTTTTAAGGTCTTTTCGAAGGTCTTTCTTATAGCATTCGCTTTTAGTCTAAATAGAAGAAAAAAATATATATAAAACTGAGGTAGGAGTGCATAATTTCTGCTCTTCTAAATCTCAATCGAAATGGGAAAACATGTTTTTTTTTGGGATCCCGGAACCCTAAAATGTAAACATCAGTAAAAATCTCTTAGGATTATTTTATCACGATTACAATACTTCCCTTTTACGGAACCATAAGAAAGATCATACAAAACTGAGGTAGGAGTATACAATTTCTGCTCTATGTAGAATTATTTTGATTTTACAGCCTTTCTAAATATCAAATTGTCATTTTTCAAATGTCATATTTCAAAAAAAATTGAACTTAGGATTTTTAAATATGTAGAGTCAAAAGCGCAATGTAATAAATAACTTAACATGTTTTAATATTTTTTCAGACATAATAACCTGAATTATTCAAATTTGTAAAAGGCTTTAAAGACGCATGATTTAAGTATGCGCTTAAAACTGCAAACAAGAAAAAATATCCTACAACTTATATTACCGAGATATCAACTAATCAATTTAATGTTCCAAAAATTTTATGAGTCTTATTGATCTGATTACTTTTACTACTTTATAGATATTACTTATATATTTGTTTAAAGTTATCCTAAGTAAAATAAATATATTTTTATATTAAAATATATTTTTTGGAATCTTAGTCTTATTATTTCAATTTTTTCACTTCAAATGTATGTCTTAAAATCCACCTGACATTTTTTTTCTTTCACCGCTCTCTCTATTTTTGGAGCCTCACTTGGTTCCCTCAAAAAAAAAAAAGTGTCATGTCCCTGGGCATTATCACATAAGTGCCATAGGTATACCAGTCAGTTTACCATGTTGTTAGGATATAATAGATAATATTACAACAGTTTCAACTACTATGTATGCATCTTTTATTGTAGGGATGATATTAACAAAGGCCATACATATTCAACCAGTTTTGCAAAGAAGCGTGGTAATGATGTTGAGAGTTTAAAGTTCCAAGATGAGTCTCCAGCGAGGTCTCCAGGGATATCTGTGAGTATAAATTAGGAAATCTTTCAGTAAAATATTTGAAAGTATCACATATTAGTCAAACTATTCCTAATACAATGTGCCAAAATGAATTACGAAAAAAATTTTTAAAGGCTTGATTCAAGTAGATTAGAAAACCATGACAAAATTACAATAAATAAAAAAGATTATGCATGCACAAGTGGTGTTTGCCCTGACATGTTTTGTAAGGGCAAACAATGCAAGGTGGCAAAATGTAAGGTGTTGGCTGTAGAAACGTTATTCCATAATTTTGGGTACTTGGTTGTACTGTTTTACAACCACATTTAAAAAGTAAAAATTTGTCTTGGTATAGGCCGTTAAAATATGTAGGATAGGGAAGCGGTTCACATGAAGAGAAATATAGTTTGATGATGTGAAAACAAATCTAGCAGCATATAAGAAGACTGACACTTATATAATTCTAACACCACTTTTATTTGTTCTTGATTATTACTGGATTTACTAATATTATTAGTAATATATATAATATATATATATATATATATATATATATATATATATATATATATATATATATATATATATATATATATATATATATGTTTATATATATATATATATATATATATATATATATATATATATACATGAGACTGTTTGAGAAAACATAAAACAATATACATTGTTCCTTAATTTTATGCTCATTTTTAAGTAGGTCATTCTTTGGCGTATTTTATGATTCATATAAACATGTTTCCTATAGTCTATGTTTTGTTTTGTCTTTGAGATACAGGCTGTCTTAATAAAAAGAAATAATTTTTTATAGATATTTTAAATATATTTCACGACGATTTTGGTCAAGCATTGCAAGTTTGATTGGATGACAAGGGGCTGAAAGTATTAGGATTATAATTATCCATTTCATGGCGTCTGGCGGAAGGGCGACATAATTCATATTAAAGAAAAAGTAAAGTATGCCACTGGTTTATAAAAAGTTTTTATTTTTGTTTAGATCAAGAGACTAAAACTACAGTTTTTTAAAACTCGCCTTCTTTGTTCTCTCTCTTTACTCTATATTTACTATATCTCAATAATATTAGGTTTTTCATTTTGTAACTTCCATCCAATGTTAAGCTTGTTTTTGGTATGCATTGAAGGGACTCGCGCAAGGCAGAAATTAAAGAAAAAAAAGAAAAATTAAGTAAAATTATTAATTAAAATAGTATTCAACACATTGATTGCAGAAGGAAAAGTTGATTTTTAAACAAAACGATGCCTGAAGTATACTGCATTTCATATAGAATTTACTTTGGACATTGCCTCCTTAAGAATTACATTGACCGTCATTAATTTTAGGCTGAAGGGCAGCATTTTCTGTAGGCTTGGTTCATTTATACTTATACTGGTTGTAATAGTAGTGGGAGGTACAACACAAAAGTCTATAGTTTTTACTATTTTTAGAAATATATTATATAGAGTATTAAGATTCTGGGGCAACTTAATATAGTAAGACAACTGAATTGCATTTATGTATTGAGTTGGCACATCTCTCTTTACGAGTATGTTTTTGCATAGTGTTCATTTTCTGTTAGGCTTTGTTCATTTATACTTCTATATAATACTCTGGTGTATTACATGCTCCCTAATATTTTTAAATATATGAACATTTTTCTAGATTACTTCAAGAAATACAGTTGGGCAGTAGAATAATCCATTTTAGGGAGAAATTAGAAAATACATATTAACAGCTTCAGCACTTGGCACAGTATGTAAAAGGCGACATAACACTTCCTGCAATAACCTGGTCAGTTCCATTATAAATCTAAGGCATTTTAAAACCTATTACACATTTTATGGAAAGGAAAAAGAGAATGTTGCAGGGCAGAAATTCGCACAGTCAAGACCAAATGCAAAAATCAAGGAACCTGCCAATTTTATTCATGAAGAATTTAACCACTTAGCTGCTAGATGGTAAAACACTTTTTATTATAACTATTAAGTTCCCAAAATTCTATTTGTTTATTTAGACTTTTTACATATTAAGTACTTGACTAAACATTAAATATAGTATAAAAAGAAATCACATTTATTATTATCAGGTAATATAATTATTCTTTCAAAAGATAACATTTAAATCATATTAAAGCAAACTAAAATATTATTTTTTTCTTTGTACGTATTCAAAATACACAAAATGTCGATTTTTTTATTAAAAAACAATAACTAAGAATTTTAGGTCTAAGGTGTGGTACATCAATTATGTTTTCTTTCAAAGAACTTGCTAAATTTTTTCTGTTCTGTTTTGAGAGTTCTGTAGCTTGTCTTAACAGTAGGTATAGTTTATAATTTACTTTTATATGTATGACAACAGTTGATAATGATTAAAATAAACATGTTTTTTTATATGCACTTTTCCCTTGCTTTTCTTTATTTGCTTGGGCCTTGCCTGAATCGAATGGAAAACACCTGTTAAGTTGAAATTATAAATAAAATTATTTTCATGCTTTTCAGTTTATATAAATAATATTTAATTATTCTGGCTTTATTATTACATCAAGTCCATCTCGCTAATGAAGCTAGTTTTTGCGTCTTTTTTTCCTACCAATTAGCATTAAAGAGAATTTGTTCTATATCATTACTGTTAATAATAGGCCAAAAAATCTATGTAAGGTATTTTGCCTATTACTAATATGTAGGAAAGTAAAATGCAACAAACCCTTCTTAAAAATTTGCTTACTATCTAGTATTAAATTAAAACTTCCAAAGCTTTTACAATTAAAGATTAACTTATACCTATTTTACTTGGACCTCTTTTGTGTAGTAATGATAAAACATATTTAATTTTGACACAAATTTATTTTTTTTATTTTGTTAGGTATGTATTAATTGTAGAGAACTAAACAAGGAAAAAACTAATTCTAGTTATTTTTTTCTCTAGGTACAAAGAAAACTTCATATCACAAGAAAACTGTTTATTGCTACGAACTGTACAAGCTAATAGACCATGTAATTTTGAATCTCACCATCGATGAAGAAAGCAGAAAAGGAAAATATACTTTAATTTATAGATTTAGTTAAGTTTGTAATCGTTAGTAGAACAGTTTATGCTTTTGTAGTAAATCCCCATGACTAGTTAATGCATCTTATGAGTATGAGTAGGCGTGTTTGTTGTGTGCAGAATTTAGTAATAAGATCTCTTTATGTAGATATATTTGAATACTTAGAAATGGAGATAAATGTGACCCCATAGCTATCCCAATTTTGTTGCTGATAGTCATGTTATATTGAGAGTTTGTTGTTTTGTATACACTGTGTTCAGTATTAATGCATTGTTTCACTACTACTTATTTGTGTTGTTTGCCAATTCATACCATGTGGTATGTGTAGAAGCATTCTGGAGTGTACATTTCATAAGGACCATTTATCCAATGCTTGCCTCAGGCATGTCTTTATATTAATAATTTGTTTGTTCACCTATACTGGTATGATTTTCAAGTTTATTTGTTACATTATAGTACATTAATAAAAGACTTACATCAGAAAACTTGCATTACCTGTCAAAATTGACATTTCTTTAAAAAAAATACAGAAAAATGGTCTTATTTGCTAAAATATGAAAAAGTTGTATTAAGAAAAGTGGTTTATTTTTTAATTTTACATATGCGTACCAAATTTTGGTCAAAAATTCCAATATTTTTTTAACTTTTTCCTGATTTTTGAAAATTCTAAAA
This sequence comes from Kuschelorhynchus macadamiae, assembly GCA_030620095.1. NCBI lineage: Eukaryota > Metazoa > Arthropoda > Insecta > Coleoptera > Curculionidae > Kuschelorhynchus > Kuschelorhynchus macadamiae. Next base: position 72,068 of record JAUTXW010005218.1, read on the forward strand.
AAATAATAATTGTCTAACTTAAAAAAAAAAAGAGTTTTCTGTTAGTAACCTTAACATAATATTAATTTTTCATGCCTAAATATTCCATAAACTGTGTCTTTTTTGGAAAAAAATTAAAGATTCTTCTCAAAAGTATGTTAAGCTTGATGCAAAGTTGTCGTGATTTTATTATTTTATTATATTATATTAATTAAAGATTTTCGATAGTAAATAGATATCTTAATACAAAAAAGTCGTAATTGACTAATTTAGAAGCATAATCGAAATTTAAAACTAGTTTTTTAAGATTTAAGTGCCTTGTACAAAGTTATAAAAATTGAAAATTAGAATTGCTGACCAAAATTTGACATGTAAAACTATAAAAGAAATACCTTTTTATAGCACTTTCTCCTATTTTAGCAAATAACCCCTTTCTCTGCGACTTCTTTAAAGAAATATATCAATTCTGGCAGGGAACACAAGTCAGGTGACTATTCCCTCTAAGTCGTTTTTCATCCTTAGTAAAGCAAAAGTTAATACCTATGTTAAACTTTGAGAAAGTGACCTAATAAAAAAAATTCCCATATGTTGCGAACTTTTTCAAGGACACTGTATAGATATATATATATATATATATATATATATATATATATATATATATATATATATATATCATACATACATATATATTATATGTAAGGTAGAGGTAACATTCAGCCTATTCTGAATAATGAATTTAAGTTAAAACTTCCATACTCTCATGCAAAAACAGCCAAACTCTTAGAAAGAGCCAGTTAATAGCTAATATATATATATATATATATATATATATATATATATATTTATATATATTTTATTTATATATATTTTGTGTTTCTTTTCTTTAACCATATATAAATATTTTGTAAAACTATAATTCATATCGGCGTTCCGCTCATTATACTGAGCTTTCTCAAGATATTTATTCTGACATGGTTCCAAGAAAAAAATTGAGAAAGCTCACTATAATGAGCGAAACGTCGATATGAATTATAGTTTTACTTATCAATGAGCTAACCTATGCCCAAGAAAAAATAATAATATATATATATATATATATATATATATATATATATATATATATATATATATATATATATAAATAAACATAAATATTAAGTATTAACTGGCTCTTTCTAAGACTTTGTCTGTTTTTGTGTTCGAGTATGGAGGTTTTAACTTAAATCCATTCAGAATAGGCTGAATGTTACCTCTACACTACACTACACCCAAGAAAGTCAAACTATTCTCAGAATTTTATAATTTAATATACCTACTATACATTCGTAGTGTATAAGTTCCACAGTTTGATAGCATACTCATGAATACCCAGCCAAACTACAAAAAATATCTTTCAATTGCTACTAAAATGTTATCTTACATATTATTTATTTAAATACTATAAGCAAAAAAAAACATAAGTAATGGTTTGTAAGTTAGGAATATTTACTTTAGTAATTTTAGGATACCAATAAAAAACATGTTCATTTCTACTTTGGTTATATATGTAGTTCAAAAATAAAAACATAAATATTTTATATTTTAACCAACTCGAGCACATAATTTGAATTATTGTTTTTTTTTAATCTAATCAATGCTTAAATATATTAATTAGACTACAAACATAGTTAGTTCGTTCTGTTAGCAACTAAGCAACTACATTTTATATAAAATAAAAGATCTATTGGTTTCTTTAATAAATCATTATTACTGTAGATAGATACTATTTTCCTAATCTTAAAAATGTATATGATGATATTGTAATATATAAATACCATTTATGTAAATGCTATTATTTCCTAATAAATGACTAACCTGCAAACAGAGTTTTTTATATTTTCTCTTGCTATCTTTTAGACCTATCAGAAGATAGAAAAATCCTATCAGAAACTTGCAAAACAATTTTTTATTTTTGTAAAAGCAGAACAATTTTCATTTTACTGACGTTGCAATTCTAAGATTTCAAATGAGTCTAAATATGTTTAGAATCTTGGGGATATTTTTTAAAATTTTGTATTTGAAATTTATTTTTTTCTGACCTATATAACAAATTGTAGAAGTTGGAGTATACTTATTTTACTTTTAAATTCTATACAATTGTTCCTATTTTCTTAACAGTTTGAGGGAGAAGGTTTTCACCCGCTCAAGGCGTATTTTGTTTTTTATACAATGGACTATTTTGCATACTCGATATAAAAATGATAAACTACATTTGAGGACGTTTAAAAGCATGCAGGAAATTTTATAAACTTGTTGTTTATTTTGAAATTAAATGTCCAGTTAGGTATACCTTACTAAATACTTATATGAAACATCAATTCGTTTTCTTTGCGAAGGGTCAAATAAATCTATATATTTCTATTTTTTAGAATAGAACAATTTTGAGTTAAGAAATACTTTCCAAAATTTAGTATTTGGCATAATTTTTTGTCACTAAGAATAGTTTGATTGATTTTTTTTATGTTACATGACAAAAAACAACTAATAACGGTGTGAATTCTTATTAACTAAAGAAAAAGATAAAACTAAAATTGGTTACACGAACCCACCGTAACAAACTAAAATATGACCTAAACATACATTTCCTCTTCCCCACATAGTTCAAGGAAAGATCGATTTTCTCCCTTGAAATACAAATATTGTTTAAAAAATTATGTTTTTCCATTTGCCCAAATCTACTGATTACTTAGTTTTTCCAACATGATATGTTATAAAATATTCTAAACGTTATTTAAAAGAAAAACCCTAGAATCTCATAAAAAATAAACGAAAGACCATGCGAGAGATAAATGTTTATTTATCTGACGTCATTGACAACACGCGATCGGAATTCCATTTTCTTTGACGTCATTACGCTCTCCCTTCCATTAGAAAATATTGAAAAATTTGGGCCGACCTCTTGCGGTAGGGGTTCAAACTTTACCTGTTACCAACTGCAATTGCCAACCTAACGTATTCTCCCAAAAACATTCCAAGATTTTAGTAATTATTTTTGGTGATAGTTTGGAAAAAAACTACTATGTTTTTCGGATCAATTTTTTTTCAGAAATGTACCTATATCTATGCTCTCCAATTTGAGTATTTTGGAATTTGACGAAATTACTTCTGAGTATAGAAAAGCTCAAGGTTAGTACCGCTATTGTTTTCGAAAAATTACTAGACATAAACATATTTTTTTTTTACTTCTAAAGGCTAAAATGAAAAATTCAACATACTCAATTTAATTTAGAAGATATGTGTTAAACTCTCATCCTTAAATTCCTTTTTATAACTTCGCAGACTATCACAGAAAACAACCTATTTTTGGTCATTTTACGCGATATTTTCTCAATGCTAATTGACTGCAACTGACCCCTTAAATTCAAACGAAGAAGTCTTTTAAAAAATATTCTTATATTTTTCAAAATCAAAAAAATGACATTGTATTACACAAATATATTAAAAACAAATAAATTGCTTAATATACTATGTACTAAACATCGTTAGACCACATTACTATGTCTGCTCAAGTAACTGAGAGCACGGAGAAAAAGATAAATATGTAACTTGCCGTTAAATTTATGATTACAATTGGTGTATTTCTAAATACCAAAAATCCATATCCACAATAGTGGAAGCTGAGATTCAAAACTACACACCATCTACAGTGTTTTTTACATATTTCAAATTAATTAAAACACTGATTCAAAGGAAAGTAACTAATTTTTTGTCACATATGAGTATAGATTCATAACAAAGCAGTATTTTATGTGCCACAACAGATTTTTTTGAACCATCCAACCAATAAATTAAATCTAAATTTTTTTCAGTTCATTCCCCTGAGAAAAGCCTCTGATGTTGTTTAATACATTATGTTACATGGGTATACGAGGAAGGATACTAAGTCTGATTGCAACCTATCTCAAAAATAGAACTGTTAAGGTGTGTAGTATGGGCAAAAAATTAATTAGCAACTGCGAAGTCCTACAAGATGCCTATTGTATCGATTAATGGTATTGTCACTACAAAAACCCCAATTTTCTGGACATTCCTAAACATTTGTTGATAACCCAAAAATGGCTTATAGTTGCCCCAAACTGAGCACTTGAAATTATTGTTAATAATGATTTTAATAGGTATTATAAATTGTTGTTGCACAACAGAGTTGTCACAAGTACTGACAAAAAGTATCCGAAATACAAGCAGCCGATCTTTGTTTTGTGTTTAGAGTTTAACAATCTAATCGAGTTATGTAGAGTAATATAAAAACAAATATCAAGGTTGTGTCACTATGTTTTAAAATGCATATATAGGTTGCGTAAGAGTTACAAAATTTGACATTCGCATGAATGCTAATACCTAAAAAATGTGAATAAATATGACACTGGTATGGCAACTCAATCCTTTTAGTGAAGTAGTGAGACATCTTGTTGGACAATTTTCCTCTTACATCAAAGTCAGTCAAAAAGTTATTTTAAAATAAATACTTATTTTGATGTATACTATCTACAAACTACTTTACAAAAGTTGTACAATTTGAAGAAAGTAAATTTGAAGAAAGTAATCTATATATCCTCTTCTCGAGTCACAAACCACATCTTACATTCTACAATGTGCCGTCTCTCTTTTCGATGTAGGTCGCCTTATAAAATGCACGATGCAAGGTTTTATATTCTTTGGCAAGACAGAGAGGTTATGGCTTTTCACCAATAAACAAGCAGCCGTGGCAAATGCAAATGGATTGCCTCTATTTCTTGACCCGAGTATTGAACTCATATTTAAATGCGCAAACAAAAAAGGGCTTGATTTAAAAGCATCAGAGTATTGGAAATACTTTCTCGTTACTTAAAGATCTTTTGATAGTATTTTAGTTACTTTTGTATTTCAAACAAGTCATTTTATACTTCAAATAGTTTTTTGGAATAATTATCATAAAATAAAATGTATATGATGTAACAAAAAGTATACTCTGTCAAGGTATTTTACTTGAGGTACTGATAAATCTTTTGCACAATAAATTGCAAATTAACACAGATATGACAAAAAAGTCCACTCCACACCGACTAAAAATTGAATTTAATCTACAATGGTTATATATAAATCCTCTGATAAGAACAATTTAAACTTTTAACACAATACTACTGACTGTAAAAGAGACTTTGAGTTTCATGCTGCTTAAGGGCTTAATAACAGCTAATTGAAGTGATGAGGCAAACAAAAAAAATTGTGTATGTTATTAATAAATGCTCAGAAACTAAGCATTGTTAATAATAATAAGCATCATTTCATTTAAAATGTTTGGGTAAGTCGGAATAATTAAATCTACCTTTGATGAAATTAAATGTTACAAAACACATGAAGAGATAAACATTCTTCCAAACTCATTTTATTTACTGAAAACCTTCTCTTACTAGAATAAGTGCAGTGACACAAACCAAATTTTAAGCATTTAATTAAATCAACCTACCTCATACAGGTTTCCATATTTACTAATAAACCTTTTACTGTCAAAATAAAAGGAATACATAACAGCAAACGGCAAACCAGTGTGAAATATGAGGTTGTGGCTGTATGAAACCCAAATGTAACAATAAGCTTTTGGGTCGTCAGCTGGTTCTTGTACTGTGAAGTGGGTCACTGGGATGTGTTCTTCACAAACTGGTGAAGTATACATGAGATCTAGGGACCTACAAAGAATAAATGTTACAGAAAAATGACACAAATTATCATTTATGGTTTTCAGATATGGCTATGTATTATTCTTAGTGAATATGGTCCATATTTCTTTCTAGTAAATTCCGTTTTATTTGGTATTTTTAACAATAGTTGAAAAATTCATTTCAATATAAAATTCTTTCAACCATTTAAGCTGTGAAAATTATACAGGGTGTTTTACTTACTTACTTACATTTTGGTAAGTTATTTGGAGCTAAAAAAAAATCGATGGTTTTCTCAATGCCAAAAAAAAACCCAAACAACCACAAAAACTTTAAAAGTCGGAATTTCAAGACCATGCCTATTTCTCAGATTTTTTTGTTATTTGCACAAAATTCATTGCTATATTCGTGAGATCTTTAAGTAAAATAAATTTTTTTACAATTAGGTACTTGTATGAGATGTAGAACTCCCTTGTTAGTATGTCTATGGAACAGGTGAAAGTCAAATTAGTAATTTCCAATGTAGAAAGTCAGAATTAGATATTAAGTAATTTTTGAGTATTTTTTGCTCATTAAATTGACTTTTCTAAAAAAAAAACAGTAAATATTTACAGAATATTATATTATTTTGAATTCTACAATTGAAATATCATCAGAGAGCAAAGGGTAAGTCTAATTTGAAACATTCTTGAATTGTTTAATGCTAAAAATGTCATGTCATTTTGGACATCTAAGAATAAATAAATTGTTTTATTTCCATTGACAAGTTACAATTAAGTGTAGGGATTGTCACAAATTCAGGCTTGAGACTAAATAAAATAAAGTAATATGGGTCAGTATACCAAACGGTTAAACTTGGAACCAAAAGATTGTCACTTGAGATCATTTAGAAGTCAGCTTTCGGTTTTGCCAGAAATATCAAGTTTGACACTTCCAAAAGTGACTATATGAACTGAAAATATTAAGAGAGACCATTTTCATGAAAACAGTTGAATTTAGATATACAAGACATAAAATAAAATGTGTTTCAATTTTTAAATAGATAATTTTGATTTCCAAATCTTCAAAATGGAAAAATATTAAAAGGCTGTGCAAAATGATCCACTATTTTGTGACTCTCAATATAATGATCAGGTATGTTCATATTGTAAAGTGGCTGACAACTAAAATAAAACAATAACCAATACAGTAAAATATATACCATGAATAGAATATATGAAGCTAGTACAAAAAAAATATTAGAAAAATATCAGTGACCTAATAAAAAAACATTTAATGATAAAAAAATTTAAATTACCTAAGGTTCCATAACTGAAATGCACCAAAATTATATCCCACCAATAAGGAAGCGATTTGTGGTGAATAAAAAAGGGCACTAACTTCTGCTTCAGTACTATTTACATGTACTCTATCTTCACCTTTCTCTCCTTTTAAAATAAAATGCTCCGAATGTTCAAGAACAACTGCAAAATAAATAAGAAAAACAAATATAAATAAGTTATCCAAAATATGTTCCAAATAATTATTTATACTCATATTCTGATATTTAAAATTTTTACCATTTAGATGGATGGCAAGGTGTTCGTCCTTCTCCATAGACCTTTCTACATATTTTTTTATGCTGCCAATTTTTTCCTTCTTCAAGATAACCATCTGGCAAGGATTGACTTCATCTCTGACACTTACATCAATATTTTGAACAGCTGTAATTAAAAACACAGCCATATTATTTCTTTCTCTCAGTGACATAGCCACGGATGGAGATATATCCTTCCCAAGGATCTTTAAATATATTTGAAATATTATAAATATTTTTAATTTTAATTTTTTGTTTTGCTAAAATAGTTACTTAACTAATAGTTTTGCAATATCTGCTGACTTTTTTTTGTTACACTTTGGTTAAAATTCGTCAACAATAATATATTCCTCCCCAAGCATAAGTCCGGCTATGTTACTGCTTCCTCTATAATGAGAAAAGTTGAAGCTGGTCACAAAGAAGTACTTTTTAATACAATTTTCTTTAAATTGACACTTTGAAGTATTTTTTAATTTTAAAATGTTTTACATTTTAAAATTAAAGGATACCTAGAGTTTTATTTATAGTTGAGCACATATAATAATGGCTTATAATTAAAGCATAAAAATAAGGATACTTTACTCTTGGGTCTTTCAAAATTTTTATAATCTTTGGACTACAGATTCAAACATTAGTTTTCTAAGATTCAAGGCAAGCAAAAATTATAGACTTTTGTATACATGTTTTATTAGCTCCTGTACAATATAAATAACAAGCAGTTACCTGCACTCCCGTGTGCAAATAGTTTTGTTGGATGGAGCTAGATCCAAGCCTGTAATGCCATGATATGGTGTTCCTCAGGGTAGCATTCTTGGACGCCAGTTATTTAACATATATACTTCACATCTGCCCAAACCGGTTCATTTCTGCTTTCTCCATCTCTACGCAGATGATACACTGTTGGCTGCTGGCTTTAAACCAGAGAATGCCTGTTGGGTTTTTCAGCAGATAAACTGCGATTTGAAATCCATTTTGTCTATTTTAGCATGGTCTATTACTTAATGCCAAAAAGAGCAACTATATGGTTATTGGCACTAACCCTATTATAAATAGAGTTAACATGCATTGTTTCTTTGCATATAAGTGATGATCTTCTACCCTCTGCAATATGTGTTAAAAACTTGGAGGTCACATTTGATGCAAATCTTAACTTTGAATCTCATGTTAACAAAAAATTATCCTCTGTATTCTTTAAATTACAAAGTTTGTATCAATTTAAGTTTGCTGCCAGAAAAGGTTAGGTTATTACTGGTGGAATCTCTTGTTCTTTCTCAACTAGATTACTGTTGCATTGTATATTACAATTATTTAAACTTGGAATATCGTAACCAAATTTAACTTGCTTGTATACAATATGTTTATTGTGTGAATAAATTTTCTCATATTACCCCCACTTACGTGCAAAACAACTTACTTAAATATGAACATCAAGTGATGCTTCTTTTTGGTGTATTTGTACACAAATTGTATAAAACGAGATGCCTCATTTATTTATGGAAATATATTACAGCCAGATAGGAACTTCAAAATTTAAAACTTAGAAATGTTACTAAGCTTAACCTATACCAACATCGAACCTTTAAATTTAGAAACTCATTTGCCTTCCTTGTGATAAAATTGCTTAACTCACATGTATTTAACTTGATTATTCAAATTCCTATTAAAACTTTTAAGATAAAATACAAGAATGAGTTACTAAATTTAATGTCTTAACAGTGTATTAAATTTATTTTTAACAATATTTAGGTTTACTGTTATATCTAAGTTATTTTCTGTTAGGTACCATAGACCTAATATATATAATCACTGATCCATATTGCTTAATAAACGTTTTTTCTATTCTATTCTAAGAATGTGTCTCCAATTAGTTCTAAAGATCCCTGAGTAAGTACTGTATGGAACCAAACTTTGCGTAAACAAAAATTGAATGTGCATGTTTTTGAGGGATGTGTAGCACTAGATAAAAATAACTGATGATGAAAATTGATACACTAATCTAATAGTTTTACATACCATTTTCACAAGTTTGCTTGCATAGATCTAAAAGAAAAACATTTCCCCCTACTGTTCCGATCCCAACAATTCCATCAAAATATTTCAAGAGACTTGACTCAGGTAAAGCTGAAATATCACTGGTAGTATCGATTACATGAATATTCGTTATCTAAAAAGAAAGAAAAAGTCAAATATATTAAGAAAATGTAAAAAGTATATAAAAAATAATATATACATATTTATTTATACACTTACAGATTCTCCAACTTGCACGACTCTTAAAACTTTCGAACCAAATATATCAAACACACAAACAAGTCCGCCACTTAAATGGCAATTAAGTGCCACAACTAGCAAAGGCAATCTTCCAGACGATCTTTTAAGTTCTTCTACAGCTGAAATTTTTGTATTTGAATCTCTCAAAATACCCCCAAATGTCCATGATCCTACTTTTCGTCCTGTGAATATATTTCGAATCTCTAAACAAGGCCCCTTAGCATGCCATATATGTTTTAAATCAGACAATATGCCCCCTAGAACAGGCAAATCTAAAAACGATAAAAACTGTAGCCTTAAACATTAAAGGAAAAAAATTACACAAAAAATGAAACATTTTCAAACCTTCAAATATATTTTCTCCCAAAGTTTCTTGAGGTACATATTGAAAAGCCACTTGGGGAAATGTGGCAGTACTAACTAATTTTAACGACATACTTTGACAGTATTTAACACATGATAAAACTTATAAAATGAAAAAAAAACGTTGAAAATTTAATTTACAAATTTATCAAACAACCGGGCTGTCAATTCAACTGACGGCTGACGTCACGTCCAAATTGACCAGTGACAACTGACATTTCTAAAGTTTAGTTGATCAGATTTTATAGAGAGTAATTTGAGCACCATTGTTTGTTGCTACCCATTTATCACCATTTTTTCAAAATTGTAGCGGCAAAGCCAGTAGCCACAGGCTACGAAAAAATAAAATAAAATTTTATTCTGTTGGTAAAAACCTTATTTTATTTTATAATAAATTGTTAAAAGATATTGAATCAAAAAGATTTTTTTCAAAGCGGACAAATCCAGACTAAGAAAATAAAATATGAATACGTGTTGGTTGACTTAACAAATCACTTTATTTTTTGTTAATTTTTTTTTAAGTTGTCGGTGATACTTGGTAGACACACCGCACTTTTGTTTTTACCTCTCAGTTAGATTTTTCTTATTTACTCCCCTCCACAATATTTTCTTTTCGGAGCGTCCCTGATGATGCACTATGCATACCTTTATAGAGAGAATAAGCCAAAGCTGGCCCGAGGAAACAAAGGTGACTAGTCTGAGTGTGAGTGAGCGCGAAGATTCCTGTGAACTTCTACGAGTATTATGTTAGTTTAGAATATTAGAATAGTCTTAATCCAAGATTTGTTAAACTAACTTTAGCCGATCTTGATCTTATGACCAACTACGCGCACCTAGCTGAGTATATGCATCTTGAATGCCTCTCTCTCTATGGTATAGTCAGCAAAAAATATATATCATAGTTAATCTGTATATAAATATAAAAAATAACGTATTGTAAAGTTTTCCACTTCTTAATTACAGTATAGTCAGGAGCGTACCACCGGCGACGGTGTAATAAGCGGAAGTAAATAACAAATACACAACAGCAGTCAAATTTATAACGTTGCTGCTATAATAGGATATGATTACATTTATGAAGATTTTTTTCTGCTTACTTTCCAAACGTCATTGGAAACCTAAAAGGTTACTACCCACTCATTATTTTCTTGAAATATATTTTATCAGGTTAACGTTTTAAAGCGAATTAAGTTTTTTTTGTTTCATCCTAAGAACTGCAACCGGTGTTATCCACATAACCCTTTTTGTTAAATCAAAAGGGATTTCCTCTTATTTTCACAACTAATGGGTCGTTACGATTGCTGTTCTATTGTAAACTGTAAACTCCTGCAGATACGCAAAATAAAAACCTGAAAACACTTTCACTTTCAACGCATTTACGGCGCCTGGGCTCTTTATAAGTAAATAACTTCCATTCAGAGCGTCTGAACTTTTGTTTGCATTTTACAAGAAAAGTTTTTTACTAAAAAATCGATCCACCGCTACAATACTACAACCCTACCTTGTTGTCAAAATATATATGTCTTTGACACTCTTCGACATTTGACAGAGGCACGCTATTTTCCGGTTTAATGGAGTTTATTATAAAGTTAAAAGAAAGTTATTATCACTAATCAGTGAATATATTTAATTGAATAATAATTTTTTATAACATGGGCGAACCAGGTGTATGTAAAATAAAAGCAGAGTAAGTAAAATATACTTCCTTCATAGCAAATTTACTTAAATTATGCATTATTTTAGGTATGTTTTGCCAGAGCAAGAGCGTAAAATAAATCTAGATCATGTCTCAGAAAAAGATAAGATTGCCCTAGAAACTGAAGAATCCGCTATACGCGACTTAGACGATGAAATTCTTGAAGGCGATGATGATTCTGCAAATATTGAAAATCCTGATGCTGGTGAAGGTGCAGATGGCACAGAAGCTACTGATGGTCCAGCAGCTAAAAAGCCTCGGTTGTGGATAAAGAAGAAGTTCAGGGGTCAAAATAAAAAACGGGGACGCACATATCTGGTAAAAAGGGAAGATGAACTTTGTGACTTTCTTGTACATACCCAAGAGGGTGAAGATGTTCCCACATGTCCACGGAAGAGGTGTGAATATATGCACAATATAGATGAATATGTGCAGAAGAAGCCTGCAGATATAGGCCTTGTTTGTTATAATTTTCAACAATCTGGCAAGTGCCCTAGGGGGATATCTTGTAGATTTGGCAAGTCACATATTACACCAAGTGGTAGAAATATTATAGATCAAACTAAGTATGATAATTATATAAGCAGTGGTTCATATGTAAAAAATCAGTTGGATAAAGAAGTGCAGTGGGCTTTACGTAAAAGGACTTATGATTTTAATTTGGCAGAAAAATTGATTGATTCGTATGATAAAAAATCAGAGCATATGACTCCTGATGAGGTAATAAGTTATGTTTAAATACAAATTTAGGTACTCATTATTTTACGTTATACCGAAGATTATACAAAATTATAAAAATGTCTAAAGTTATTCAATGTGAAGTCTAATAAAACAATTCAAACTTGGCAATGAGCACACATCACATAAAATTGAACAAAAATTAAATAAAATATAATAATAGAAACAATAGATATGTTCATATTAAATACAGTTTAATTTCAAATTCAGATCAATAGATTTTTTCATACCAATTAAAAGAAATGCAAACTTCCATTACATTTATGAGAAATAACAATAAAATATAGTTCATATACTTAAATATACATAGTTGGAATAAGCGGTGTTGCTAAATTGTTCCTCTGTTTGAACACCAAATAAACAGACCATCTCGTTAATTAATAGTGATGTAAGGGTCAAAATCTTTTAAGACCTGAATAGGGGTCTGTGATGTTTTCTGTATCTAGCCATACATATGTATCTTACTGCATGTTTCTCTATAAGAAATTCAGTAGATAATAAGAAGTCTAACCCCATAATGCAAATGATGTCCATCACCAAGTCAATTACTGTTTCAATTTCTATAACATTTAGTAGCTATATGTATTGGAGAGTTTTGATCTTTGCTTACTTTGAATATTCTCTGGTTTCATATTCATGGACATCAGAGTGTTTTCATCCTCATACATGGAAGGTAATTTATACCATCAAACCATACTGCATACATAATAATATAAATAAATTGACTATACCTAATGTATTTTTAGTTTTTTGTCTTTTTGAAGAGACCCCATAAAAAAACTTTTGGTACTGTAACTGATGAAGATATAATAAAACTGAAGACTGGGGAGAAAAAGAAGATTGATTGGGCAAATAAGTTGTATTTAAGTCCACTCACAACTGTAGGAAATTTACCATTTAGAAGGATCTGTAAGGAGTATGGAGCTGATATAACTTGTGGAGAGATGGCTTTGTGTTCCAGTTTGTTGCAAGGAATGCCACAAGGTATGAATTTTTCATAATTATATTTTATTGATTTATAACAATCTTTAGTTTGTGCCAGTTGCTGTTTGTATACCTAAATAGGGAATGGCATCTGAGGAGAAAGGATTTAAGGATAAAAATCAGCAAGAAATATTATAATAAGTGAACTATTTTGAAAATCTTGTTTAACACATATATTGTATTTTTGTTCCCCTTTGTAAAAAAATAATAATACTTTGTTACTGATAAAAATTACAGTTAGCTTAATTTTCTTCCACTCTGAGATTAAAAATTAAAAGTGAAATTGTTAAAATGTTTCTGCAACAATCTATCCTTCACAAAATAAAACATAATTTTATTTCCTATCTCTTATACTCCAACAAATTCCTCTAATATGTAAATATCAAATACAATATAAATCATAATGTGCGCGTGCGATGTAAATGTCGTCCTGAGTTCTCTGCTGTAAACTGTATTTATACCAACTGTTAGCAAAATTTGTAACGTGAAACACGGTTAGGCTTACATTTAAGGATTTGAGGATCGAGTGTGGTTGTTTGCAACTTGTGAATATATTTCGCTCACATAATTTGCAGTGCTCGAAAAGTGGCGGTTACAAAAATTTTTTTATAACCTAGAAAATCAATAATAATAATAATAATAATAATAATCATTTATTCATTCCATTAGGTCATCTAGATTGACAATGCTTTCGTCATATTAATAAACTATAAACTATAAATAAATGAAATAGAATGGGATGCCAAAAAATAAACAATTTAAAACTTACAAATATGCAGTTACAATCAAAATGTCAAAAAAAAAAAGAAGAAAAACTTACAATTAGTTAGACTAGCACAAGATGTATACACATATATAAAGAAGAATAAAACAAGATCTATCTATATTCTTGAGAAAAAACTTTTCAATCCTTAATTTTCTGCATCATCAAAAAATTCTTTCAATGAGTAAAATGCTTTCTGAGTTAAATATTTCCTAAGTTTTATTTTAAATTGGCGATGTGAGTTGCATTCTTTTATATGTTCTGGTATTCTAATGAAAATTCTTATACATGCATAGCTTGGCGATTTTTCATAAAAAGCAGATTTGTGAATTGGGAAAACCAGGTTATCTTTATTTCTGGTTTGGTAGCGATGCAGTTCAGAGTTCCTTGTAAAACGTTCTTTATTCGTATTTACATAGAGGGCACATTTGTATATGTAAATTGATGTCACTGTCAATATTTCTTGTGATCTGAACACTGTCCTACATGTCTCCAGAGGTCTTAAATTAAATATTAACCGAATAATTCGTTTTTGTGCTACCAATACCCGATTTACGTCAGTAGCTTGTCCCCACAGTATTATATTGTAACTAAGATGTGGGTGTACCATACCATAATATGCTGTTAGTAGAGATGTTATAGGAACATCTTGCCTTAGTTTCAGCGGTGCATAGTATGATGTGCTCAGTTTGTTAGAAACATGTTCTATTTGATTTTCCCACAATAACTTTGAGTCCACGGAGCTGCCCAAGTATTTTGCTAGCGACTCGCTTCCATTCAGTGCTGCTCTTGGTTTTAGTTTGAAGAAGGGGACCATGATAGTTTTGTTTTTGTTTAGGACGAGTTGATTTGAGAAGCACCACTTATTCATGTCATTCAAAACCTGGTCAATCCTTCTGTTCAATTCTAGTTCACTTCCGACTGAAATAAGAGCTGTAGTGTCGTCATCATACTTGATAGTCATGTTTGGTATTTGGAGATCATTTATATATATTAAAAATAAAAGTGGCGCCAATACAGATCCTTGTGCAGCTCCAATATTCAAGTCATGTCCTCCAGAGAGCCGATCTTCTACTTTTACGAGAAGTTTTCTCTCAGTAAGGAATGACATAATTAATGAGTTTGCTGTTCCTCTTACGCCAATTCTGTCTAGTTTCTGAGAGATAAACTCCAAGTTTATGGTGTCAAAGACACAAGATAGATCAAAAAATATTGCCACCACAAAGCGGTTGAGTTCCAGCTCTCCATAGACAAAATCTGCAAGTTCAAGAGATGCGGTCTCGGTTGACTTTTCTGGTTGAAATCCATGCTGTTCTGGTCCGAGGATATTGTATTTAACCAAGAATGCTTGAAGTCGATTGTATATTGCACGCTCGAACACTTTTGAGAAGCAACTCAGGAGTGAGATGGGTCTATAATTTTCTATGTTTTGATGATCCCCTTTTTTGAAGATTGGAACTACTATAGCTAATTTGAGCATGGTTGGGAATTTTCCACTACTCAGTGAAGTATTTAAGATCACCCGCAATGGTTCCTTTAACTCATCACATGCATTCTTTAGGAGAGATGCTGGAAAGTGATCAAAACCAGTAGACTTTTTGTTCTTTAGAGACATTATTATTTTTTCTACCTCTTCTGTTGTAACTGGGTATAAAAATATTGTATGATCAACGTATAAGCCCATTGTTGGAATAGAAGATGTGTTATTTCCAAAGTGGTTTTCGATTGTTCTTGTTGCGATGGTCGAGAAGTAGTCTGCAAATGAGTCTGCTATCCTTTGTTTTTCTGTAATCACTTCGTCATTTATCTTGATATTTTCGATGTTATTTCTCTTTTGTTTGCCAAGTTCCGAGTTTATAAGATTCCATACTGCTTTTGAAGGATTTGTAGCTGTTTCAATTATATTTTTGTGGTGGTTCCTTTTGGTCAGCGTAATTTGTTTTCTGTAGGCCTTTCTTTTTTCTTTGTATAGCTCTCTTAAGTCGGTGGATATTGTAGAGATCATGAGATCATATATATCTTTAACTTCCTGTTTTTGGTTGAGCAGTTCTGGTGTAATCCATGTGCTTTTCTGGCATGTTGTTCTATTTTCTACACTTTTTTGTGGGCATGTTATGTTAAAATGCCACAAGATTGTATCCATGAAGCTCTTAAAGGGGATGTCGATCTCCAGTGAATATATGCCTTCCCAGCTTTCATGCTTCAATTTTTCTTTAAAATCTGTGACATTTTTGTCTTTTAATATTCGAATTGTCTGATATTTCTTTGGTGTTTTCTCTGTCTCATTGCTGGTTTCAATGTAAAGTTCCAATAAGCGGTGGTCTGAGATATGGGGTTCAGTAACATTACACTTAATTTTTAATTTACAGATATTGGTGATTATATAATCAATAGAAGAAATGGCTGTGCCTCTTTCGGATGTAAAGACTCGTGTGGGACTGTCGCAAAAGTTATTTAGACCAAACGACAGCAGGACATCATTCAGTAGTTTGTAGTTTATATGAGATTTTTTTGAGCTGTCTATGTTGAAATCTCCACATAGGATGATGTTTGGACAAATTTTTGTTGCTGAGGTTAGAAGTGCAGTCATTTGATCTATGAATACTGCCATATTCCCATTAGGAGGTCTATATACGACAATCACAACTGTGCTACTGGCTTTGTGTTCAATGCCGCAACATTCTATGTCCATTTCATAACCGTAGTTTGCTATTGTGCTTAGGTCTTTTATGTTCGTTTCTACGTTTCCATATATTGCTGTGCCCCCATGAATATGGTATTCTCTGCAGTACTTTGAAATTAGTTTGTATCCTGGTATTGACATACTCTTCATCCCATCTGGAGTGACCCATGTTTCTGTAAGACATAATATATCTGGTTGTTTTTCCCGCAATAGCATTTCTAAGTTGTTTAATTTGTTTGGAAGATCAATCAGCTGTTTACTGTTAATTTTTTGACAGTAGTACTTGGCACTTACTACTGGCACTTGCTACAACTAATAGGGCTGAGAGACTATCGATTACGAAATCAACTTACATCGATCGATCAATAATCAAGATTAACTAAAAACTAGTTTTGGCTTCTGTAACAATGGCGAAATGTTACAAATGTGATACGCCTTGTGTACCTAAGGAAGATAAGAACGAAATATTTGGTTGTGCTTGCGATGTGTGCCAACGTACAGTGTGCAAAAATTGTTCTGGCATTAAATCATCTGAGGTTAGAGTAATGCCGTTGGTTGGAAGAACCCTTCTCTTTTTTTGTTCGGATTGTGTTGATACTATACGCTCCATCCCTAAGGTCTTGAAAATGGAGAGTAAGGTTGCTGAACTTGAGGCTTCGATGACGTTGATTAAATCCTCCCTTGACTCAAATACTGTTCCCAATTTGAATAGAATCAAACAAGATGAAAGTGAAGCAAACATCATGACTGTGATGAAATATGAACTAAAAAAGCAATCTGATAATATATCTCAAAAACTAGAGCCTGTTGCTGTTGCAATTAAAGAAACTAATATAGAATTAGTGCAGTTTCTGACAGACAAAAATAAAGATAAAGACATAGAATTGGAATCACAAAGTGGTACTCAGATTCAATCCTCTCTCCAAAATAACCGACAGAATAGTTCTAAGTCTGATGATTCAACAAAACTAAGGAACACAATGAATGTCAAATCTGTAGTAAGAGAGACCAATAGCGGGGTTACAAATCTTTCAGCTGCTGAGGAATGTAACTGGTATTATATTAATAATCTGAAACATGATACTACACAGGAAATTATTAGTCAACACTTGAAAACTAATGACATTGAAGTAATATCATGTGAAAAGTTACCATCAAAAAACAATCATAACACTTCCTTCAAAATTGCTGTTAAACCAAAAGACAATATGGCTATCTGTGACAGCAATCTGTGGCCAACTGGAATCTCTATCAAGCCATCTCTACCGTACCAGACAAACACATACAATCATCGCCACCAACAAAATAAAAATGTAAGAAAAAATTTTTACAACCCGAGAAACCAATACAGAAACCGGTCTTAAATAAATTAAATATCTACTACTTACAGAATGTAAGAGGGATCAGAACAAAACTGGGAGATCTGACTGCATCATTGGCACTAGATGGGGATTATGATGTTGTTATGTTTACAGAAACGTGGCTACATGAAAATATACGAACTGAAGAATTAGGCTTTGATAATTTTTTTGTATTTAGATGTGATCAATCAGCCGATACTAGTACCTGTGAGCGAGGTGGCGGTGTATTGACAGCCATACGAAGATAAATTCCTGCTAGGATGGTAAAAACTAAAATAAATAGTATTGAGCACATTTCTGTCTTAATCTCAATAAATGTAAGTAGATTGTTGATTGGAAATGTATATATTCCTCCTCAGTCCTCTGTTGATGAGTATGATTCATTCTGTAGATCCATAGAACAAGTTTTGATAGACACCAATTGTGAAAAAATTTTAATCGGTGGTGATTTTAATTTACCTGGTGGTAATTGGTTAAATGGTGTTATGACAAGCAATGTAGTTTCTATCCAGGCAACTACAGTTAGGGATTATTTTGCCTTCCTGAATCTATTTCAAAAAAATAACATTCGTAATGCTCATGGTACCCTCTTAGATCTGATCTTCACTAGTGACTGTGATTTAGAAGTAAAAATCAGTGATAGTCCTATGTTACCTTGTGATTTATACCACCCAGCCATATCTTTTAATTTACCAAATGTTAAAACAAATGCTGGGTATATGCCATATAATTATGAATATTATAATTTCAACCTATGTAATTACATTGAATTGAATTATTTTCTTGGTAGTGCTGATTGGAATGAAATACTTGATACTGATGATATAAATGTTGCTGTAAATAATTTTTATAACATTGTTTTTAGTGGTATTGATATGTATGTGCCTAAACTCAAGTCAAAGAATAAAAAGTTTCCTTCTTGGTACAGCGAAGAGTTGAAAAATTCTATGATAAATAAAAAAATATTACATAAAACTTGGAAAGAGACTCATTCTTACTCAGACTATGAAGAGTTTAAAAATATGAGGGCAAAGACCAATACTCTTTATGATTTAAGTTATAAAGATCATATAAATAATGTACAGGAAAATATTAAAATTGACAGTAAAGTGTTTTGGAAATATGTGCATCAAAAAAACAGAAATGTTGATCTTCCCAACTGTATGAGTTTTAAGGGTATCTCATCGAATAAACCTCATGATATTACAAATTTTTTTTCTGAGCACTTTGGGTCTGTTTTCAAGGAGTATAGTTAAGTCCTAACACTGGAACCTGTGGTGGAAGATAGATCAAAATACAAGAGTTCTAACCACACTACACTACAACTTGTTACGATCTAGACGCGCGTTTCGCTAACCAAGTTAGCATCATCAGCAGATGATATAAACTAAAGTAACTTATCCTAACCGAGACTATTTATAGGTAAATGTGGTCACACTTGTTGCACCCGACTGCACCGTTGTCAAGTAAACAATAGAGGGGACTATAGGGAATAGGCCCTCTGTCTTTATTTAGTGCTTTCTTACCACATTTAACTATTTCTATACTCTCAAATGCATCTAATAATCTAATATTAGATACATTTTTAATCAACTTAAGATTATTTATTCCACTTCGGTGATTGTTTTCCAAAGCATGTTGGGCAACGCTTGACTTTTCTGTTCTTCCGTATCTTAAATGTGTCATGTGTTCTTTAAAACGAATGTTTATGGAGTGTTTAGTTTGCCCAACATATTTTAGATCACAGTCATTACAGCTAATTTCATAGATGCCACTCCTCTCCCTCAAGTCGACTTTGTCTTTAGGGTTTCCAAGGAGATTTTTCAAACTATTCTCCGTTTTGTAGGCTACTCTAAAACCTACGTTTTTAAATACTTTTTCTAGACCTCTCGTATATCTGGGATCATATGGGATTACTATGAATTTATTGGAAGCCTCAGGTATTTGAAGAGTAGTGGCATCTTTTAACATTTTCTTATGCTTATGTCTATTTACTAGTTTATGTACAAAATTATCATTATATCCATTACTTTTAGCTATATTTTTAATCCGATTCATTTCATTGTTAAAACGTTCTTTACTTAGTAGAAAATTGACTAACCTGTGAGTTAAGAAATGGAATGCTGCCATTTTGTGTTGACGGCAATGAAATGAGTCGGATGTTATATATCTATCAGTATTAGTAAATTTCCTATAAATATCAAATTCTAATTTATCGTTATTTCTAATAACTAACGTGTCGAGGGGGTGATGGGATATTTTTATTTTTATTAGAGTTGTAAATGTTGTACACATTATTATTATTGTTTACTGTTTATACATATTGTTTATATTGAATTCTGGCACATACAGCTGTTTAATCAGTTAGGTGCTGTAAATAAATGTTATGTATATATTTTAAATGTTTAAAATATATTTTTGAAACGAATTGTAAATTGTAAAATAATTTTTAATAAACTATTTGAATTTGAATTTGAATTTGAAAAGGTAATTGCCCATTGTTCTCCTTTTCGTACGTAAAATTAATGGAAGGATATTTATTGTTTAATGTTTCTAAGAAAGTGTCCAAATTTTCTGTTTTAGTACCAAAAATAGCAAATATATCGTCTACGTATCTATACCACACCCTTGGGAAATACTTGAGTTCTTTTTTGAATTGGGTTTCTAATCTGCCCATAAACAAATTTGCAAGGAACGGAGATAAGCAATTGCCCATCGCAGTTCCCTCTAGTTGTTTATAATATTTATTGTTGTACTGAAAAAAATTTTGATTCATACATAATTTTGTGAGAAGTAAATACTCATCAATAATTTCTTTCTTCAAATTATTGATTTCAAGTAGTTCCTTTAGGTACTCTAAAGCTAGTGGTATGGGTACACTAGGAAACAATGAGCTTACATCAAAAGATATTAAAATTTCACCTTCTTTTAAGTGAACATTCTTAATTTTATCTAAGAATTCTAACGAGTTAGTAACCTCAAAGTTATCATACGAGATATTTAATTTGCCGAATTCTTCTACTAACCATTTTGAAATATTGTACGTTGGTGATCCTACAGCTGAAACAATAGGTCTCATGGACTTCCCAGGTTTATGAATTTTGGGAAGGCAATACAGTTTAAATAACTGTGGGTTACTATGTGTTAGTTTGAATTTTAGTTTATCGGACACAAGGTTTTTACACTGTTTTAAAGTACTTTTTACTTCTGTTATCATTTTTGATAACGGGTTTTTCTCAATTAAATCATAAGGACCAGTTTGAATCAAATTGCCTACTCTTTCAAAATAATCTGTAATTTAAAAAAATTTAAAAATTATGTATGAATCAAAAATTTTTTTCAGTACAACAATAAATATTATAAACAACTAGAGGGAACTGCGATGGGCAATTGCTTATCTCCGTTCCTTGCAAATTTGTTTATGGGCAGATTAGAAACCCAATTCAAAAAAGAACTCAAGTATTTCCCAAGGGTGTGGTATAGATACGTAGACGATATATTTGCTATTTTTGATACTAAAACAGAAAATTTGGACACTTTCTTAGAAACATTAAACAATAAATATCCTTCCATTAATTTTACGTACGAAAAGGAGAACAATGGGCAATTACCTTTTCTCGACACGTTAGTTATTAGAAATAACGATAAATTAGAATTTGATATTTATAGGAAATTTACTAATACTGATAGATATATAACATCCGACTCATTTCATTGCCGTCAACACAAAATGGCAGCATTCCATTTCTTAACTCACAGATTAGTCAATTTTCTACTAAGTAAAGAACGTTTTAACAATGAAATGAATCGGATTAAAAATATAGCTAAAAGTAATGGATATAATAATAATTTTGTACATAAACTAGTAAATAGACATAAGCATAAGAAAATGTTAAAAGATGCCACTACTCTTCAAATACCAACAATCACCGAATAGGAATAAATAATCTTAAGTTGATTAAAAATGTATCTAATAATAGATTATTGGATGCATTTGAGAGTATAGAAATAGTTAAATGTGGTAAGAAAGCACTAAATAAAGACAGAGGGCCTATTCCCTATAGTCCCCTCTATTGTTTACTTGACAACGGTGCAGTCGGGTGCAACCAAGTGTGACCACATTTACCTATAAATAGTCTCGGTTAGGATAAGTTACTTTAGTTTATATCATCTGCTGATAATGCTAACTTGGTTAGCGAAACGCGCGTCCAGAACGTAACAAGTTGTGGTGTAGTGTGGTTAGAACTCTTGTATTTTGATCAAGGAGTATAGTGGTGAAGTACCACCCTTCAATTATAATTATGGAAAAAATGTTGATATAAATAATTGTGACATTGATCTGATCGACGTTTTTAATTGTATTACGAAGTTAAATCATAATCTGGGACCAGGTCCTGATGACTTACCTGTCTTGTTCTTTAAAAATTGTAAATATATACTTTCAGTAGTCCTGTGTAAAATTTTTCGACTCTCACTAAAATTGGGCACGTTCCCAGAGTTCTGGAAGCTATCATTTATTACTCCTGTTTTTAAGTCTGGAGACAGATGTGAAATAGCGAATTACCGTCCGATTTCAAAAATGTGTATAACCGCAAAGATCTTTGAAGATATAATTGCCACTAAACTGTCTCCAACACTGAACGGTTTGATATCGTCCTTACAGCATGGTTTCTCTGAGGGACGCTCTACATTGACAAACCTTTTGATATACAATGAGTTTCTGTCAGATGCCTTGGAGTGTAGGCATCAGGTTGACGTTATTTATACTGACTTTTCCAAGGCGTTTGACAGAATACCTCATAAAATTGTCATTCGCAAGATCGAGAGTCTTGGTATCTATGGAACTTTGCTGCGATGGATGACTGACTATTTAACTAACAGAAAACAATTTGTTAGAATAAAAAACTTTATTTCTACAGAAATCGAAGTTAAATCGGGTGTCCCACAGGGTGCACACTTGGCACCAATTTTGTTTAATCTCTTTCTTGAAGATATTGTGGAGTCCATACAGTATAGTGGTGGTTTGCTTTTCGCTGATGATTTAAAGCTCTTTAGAATGATTGATAGCCCGAATGACTGCAGGATGCTCCAATCTGATCTAAATTCCCTTATTTTCTGGTGTAAAACAAATGGAATGGAATTGAATGTCAGTAAGTACAAAGTATTGTCAGTATCCAAGAAAAAGAGTAACATAGAATTTGATTATGCTATTAATAACGAATATCTGGAAAAGGGTGATAAAATTAGGGATCTTGAGGTCATCTTTGACAGTGAACTTAGATTTGATTACCATATAAACAATATTGTTAACAGATCATTTAAAACTCTAGGATTTGTATCCCACACATTAAGAGACTTTAGTGATATAAATTGTTTTAAGACACTATATTGAGCATTTGTTAGGTCAACATTGGAATATGTCCGTCCAGTATGGTCACCTCATTATAATATCTATATTGATGCACTAGAGAGGGTACAAAGACGATTCTTAAGAATCATTGCATTCAAGCTTCATATCCCGTTTGAGCAGATCAATTATCTTGACCTACAAAATCTGCTAAATTTAAAAACGTTAAAACACAGGCGTGATATGTTGGATCTGTGTACTATATACAAGATTATTAACAACCGTATAAAGAGCCCCGAATTATTAGAGAAAATTCAATTTCATGTTCCACAAAGATCTACAAGGGATAACACATTATTTTCTATACCTTTCCATCGCACGAACTATGGTATGCATAGTGCATTAACAAGATGTTGCAGACTTGCTAACATAAACTGCAAAGAAATTGATTTGTTCAATGTTTCAATTAATTCCTTTAAAAATATTATAAGGAAGTTGGACATACTAAATTATTAGTTAGTTAATTATTAATAGTTTTTCTATAGCTAAAAAAAATAAAAATATGTTTATTGATTGTTGATATGTGGATGTTTATGTTTTTATTGTCAAATTCTATTATTGTTGATATGTGTTGTTATAAATGGGAAACCGTTAATAAACATTTCATTTCATTTTTCATTTCAAATACATTGATGCTCAAGTCATCTTAATGCCTTGAGAAAAAAAAAACGCTTGTGTTCTTCAAACTATATATTTAGTTCCTACATTGTCAGACATTTTTTTAAGATCCTGTTTATTTCATGGAAAAAATTTTCTCTGTAGAAATTCTACTTTTCTATACTATAAAGCTGTTCATAATTCCGTCTCCCGAGCTTAAATTTTTGAAATCAGTTTTTCAATAGAGTAGAACCTCTATTATCCGTGTGCGCTTTATCTGGGCGCTGGATTATCCTTGGCTAGCAGCTAAATGTTGGTGTATGAGGAAATCCCCCCCATTTATGTGTTTACATATTATTTTTGACATAGGTCGTATTGTACACATTTTTTTTTTTTTTTTTTTTTTATTTCATTATTTGTGCACAAAACTAATACATACATAGTATACATTAATTTATCCCACTAGTCATAAAGTAAAGTTTACATACTAAGTAGAATTGACAACTGCACTAACATAATTGTAATAAAATAAAATACGGTATAATACATTACAAGAACACGAGGAGATACTAACACAATTTAGCTCGGACAATCGCAAACTCTATCAAATCATTTCAATCCAGCTTATTTTGACTTTGACTTTTGAGAACAAAATACAACCATAACATAAATAATACAATAATAAATTTGATTTATTTTCGCTAAACGACCCAAAGTTCAGTGCTCATTGCGGAGAATTAAGAAACTCACTTACAGAGTAAAAAGCATTTTCCAGCAGGTAGTTTTTTACAGCTTTAGTAAAATTTTTTGTATTGCTATGGGTTCTTTTAAGCTTGTTGAAACATTTTATTCCCATATAAGATGGAGAGTTTTGTCCCAGTTTTAACCTGGAGAATGGCTGATAAATATTTTGTCGTTCACGGACTGAGTAAGTATGAACATCTGAGTTTTTTAGGAATGTATTCTCATTTTCCTTAATATAACAGACCAGATTAAAAATGTAGAGACATGGTAGGGTGAGGATACTGTCTCTCTTGAATATATGTCGGCAACTTTGATGTGGGTGGGAATTATTTATGCATCTGACAACTTTTTTCCGCATAGTAAAAGCTTTATTGAAGTAAGTCGATGAGCCCCAGAATATCAGACCATACCTAAGAACAGACTCCACCAATCCAAAGTAAAGCATTCTCAGAACACCTGGCGTGACAGTATCTCTTATAAATCTTATAAGATAGCACATGCTGCTGAGTTTTGAGCAGACCAAGTCTATATGTGCTTCCCATGTAAGTTTGTGATCTAGAGTAATGCCTAGGAAGTTAATCTTGTCAATAGATTCAATTGACTTTTTTCCCACTTTTATAAGTGGACAAACTTGAGTTATTTGATTTTTTGTGAGAAATCGCATATAATAAGTTTTGGCTGTATTAAGGATCAAGCCGTTGTCCCCGCACCATGTGTGTTGAGTTCCTCTGAGGCATTATTGCTTTTTTCAGTTAGATCCTCTAATGATGTTGACCTTAGAAGAAAGTTTGTGTCATCTGCGTATAGAATGGTCCTGTCAGGAGTTTTGCATATATCGGTTAGATTGTTCATGAAAACAATGAAGAGCGTTGGAGAGAGAACGGATCCCTGGGGAACACCAAGCTTTGATGCAAGTGTTTTCGATTTTATACCTTCTATGATGACAGTCTGGGTGCGGGCAGAGAGATATGATGAAACCCAGTCATAAGCATTTCCTCTTATACCTATGCCATACAGTTTTTCTAGAAGAAGGTTGTGGTCAATTGAGTCAAACGCTCGGCTTAGATCGTAAAAAAGACCAAGGGAATATTGTCTTTCATTTAAGGATTGATAGATAAATTCAACACATTCTAGAATTGCAGTACAGGTAGATTTCTTTTTTGTGAACCCATTTTGGACATTACTTAATATGTTTTGTTGTTCAAGAAAATCTACAAGTCTGTTATTAAAAGCAGCTTCAAAAATTTTAGAAAACTGATTTTGCATGCATATGGGGCGGTAGTTTTCTATATTATCTCTGGAACCTTTATTTTTAAAAATCGGTATACATCTGGATTCTTTTAGGGAGTTTGGGTAAGTACCTGTTGAAAACGAGAGATTTATTAAAAATGATAGGGGAGCAGCGATAATTTCCCTTGCCTCTCTTAGGATGGTGCCCACTATGTCATCAGTCCCTGGGGAAGGTTTGGAGCTGGTTTTGTTAATTATATCTATGATTTCGTGTGGGGTTGTGGGACGTAGAAATATTGTTTTTGGGAGGTTTTGTATATTTATATTGTTAAAATTTGGCTTTTGCGAGGTGTTCAATAGATTTATAAAGTATTCATTGATGTAATTGGCTAGATTATTTAAGTTTGTTATTTTCTCGCCCTGTTGGTTTTTTATATTAAGTTTTATTGGTTTGTCTTTTCTGTTTTTATTTATAATTTTCCAAGTTTCTTTGCATTTATTGGTGGCATTAAGGATTCTTTTGTTATTCATGTCTTTTTTATGATTCTTTATGGTGTCTTTGTAAAGTTTTTTAAAAGTTGTGTAACATTTTGCATATTCTGGATCATTCAATACTTTCTTGAGTCTTTCCATTTCACATAAAAAACTGTGCATTTCCTTTATTTGCGGGGTATACCACTTTGTTGATTTGGCCTTGGTTTTTATAAGTGGGATGGCTGAGTCATAGTGAAATTTAAAAGTTGCATAGAATAGCTCAAAACATATGTTGATCTCGTCTGTTTTAAAGAATTCAGACCAGTTCTCTCGTTCGAGGCCCCTCTTGAAAGCTGCAACATTGTAATCATTAAATTTTCTTTTATATGAACTTATTTGGTGGTTTTGATCATGACACATATTAATTTTGAATATTTGATAAGTATATTCTGATAGAAAAGATTCCCCTATTTCAGTTACTTCTATATTTAGGTTTGAGAAGACATTATCAATGCATGTTTGACTGTGGCTTGTGATTCTAGTTGCTTCTTCTATGAAATGTTTAATATTAAACTCGGTGAATAGATCAATCAAGATTTTCCTGTTTTTATTATCCGTGAGAAAGTCAATATTGAAATCCCCAGTTATTATATAATAATTTTCCTTTTCAAAGAAGTCATGCAAGAAAAGGTCAAGGCTGCTGATGAATCTCTCAAAGTCTCCGCTTGGGCTACGATATATAGTAACAATAAACAGTTTGGATCGTGTTCTTTTAATGTTTATACAAAGCTCTGATATACAGATTTCAAAGACTTTTTCTACAGATTTTATATAGTTAACTTGGCGTGCGGTAATATCATCCCTATAGTAAATACAAACGCCCCCGCGGGAATATTTCCGCCTACAGAAATATGACACTAATCGATAATTCTCGATATTTGTTAGTTTGACTTGTTCGATGTTTAGCCAATGTTCGCACACACAAAAAATGTCTATTTTTCCTTCTTCCAGCAAGATACTCAATGCGTAGGTCTTCTTGCACAGACCCTGGACGTTTAGATGCATAACAAGAATGTTATCTTTTTTAATACTTCTTGATTTCTTAATATTAGAGTGTTCGATACTGTAACCACCACTTTTTATTGCCCTGTTAGTTGGCTGTTGTATAGGATCTTCCACGAAAAAACAAACTACTATCAGGTATTTCCATCACTCCACAAGTTTCTGACTGTGGCGATCTGTCTTCACCTTCCTCCTCGATGCTGTCTGGGGTCATGTTATTATTATTGGTCTCTGTTAATGTGTTAAAGTCTTTCAAGAAAAACTCGATGCTCAAAAGAACTTTCTTGATCCTCCATGATAGGTAACATTTGATCGATGTATATATGTTTCATAAGTTTTCTTTTACTGACATAGTTTGTGAATCTATGCATCTTGCCATACTTAATGTGAAAATGATTTGCGTTCACCAATTTAATTCTGTTTTGCTCCTGCTTCTGGATCATTCTTATTAGTCTCTGGTTCTGTTCTGCTATAAAGGAATTCAATATCTTTCGTCTTGGGTCAGTATATGCCGAAGTAACAAGTACCATATTTGTACTTTTGGCAATAATGAGTAGATCATTGATTGTGCTGACGGTGAAAGATTTTCCCTGTATGCAATTTTCGGGGCCGATGAACACTAACAAAAAGTCGTTGTGTGTTAATTTAGTTTTATAATCATTACAAATTGTGGTGATGTCCTCGATGGATGCTCTTGTTCTATATTGTACATTAATGTCTAATCGATTTTCTGAGAATTGCCTAAGCTGTTGCCCACAACCCCTGATCATATCATCCCCCACAATGAGTAGTTGTCGCCGCCTATTGACAATGGAAATTCGGTCATGGACAACAGGGTCCTTATTTACATTACTTTCACTTATGGTGCTGGGGAGGTTTACAACTGATGAGTTTCTTAAGGACTGCCCACCCTGATCTTTACTTTCTTCTGTCTGAGTTGAGGCGTTTTTGTGTATGCTTAACAGGGCATATTGTAGCCTGGCCATTTCAATGTACTCTTCATCTTGTTCAGTTTGTGTTTCATTGGTACTAGTTTCACTTTGTGAGGTTTGAGTTTCTTGTTCTTTTGTTAAGTTTGCTAAGGTTTGAGTATATGTAGTTTCAAATGATGGCTCTTTTCTCAACGTGTCTGTGGCTTGCTTTGCCAATCTTGTTTTCAGAATATCCACTTCATTTTGCATTTCTTCAAGTTTCTGCTTGTAATATGTTTCCATATCAAAGACGTCGTCTTCAAATGCAACGGACCTTTCTCTAAATTTTTTATGGTGTTTTTCTTGTTGTTCAATTTGTGATGTCAAATCGGAGTTCTCTCTTTTTAATTTCTGTAGAAGTTCCCTTGTAAATTCTTCGCTGATGGCGTTATCTTTGCAGATTTGTGTGCAGTATATTTTGTACTGGCCCAAATGATGCCAATTTTTCCTACTATTCCAACATGATTGATGGACTATCTTATGACAAGACACACAAAAATATATTTTTACTTTTATATCCTTACTAGCACAGCATGGATATATTGAGGTTTGAAGGTCCGCAAGCACCATATTCTAATATAATCTACAATAATTTACTTGAATTTAATATCAATTTCCTTCAAAAAGTGTTTACAAAATATTTTTGAAGAATGAACATTTTCTGGTTATATTGCTTAATAAGTTAAAATATTATCATCTATGGACTCCCTTATCTTGAGTTTGTAGGAACAGCTGATCAATACTTGAAGAGGTTATGCACAAAACAGAGTGAATAATCCCAAAATATCGGCCGAAACTGACGTCTTTTTATCAGTTAATGTGAGCTATATGTAATCTTAACTCTATATATGGCGGTAGGACTTTAAAATTCTATAAAATCGCACTATAAACTAATTTAATTTCTATATTTGTAACTAGCATTTTTCGAATATAAACACCAAATAAAGGCGAACACACACGATTGTTTGTTTAGACAATACATTATTAAAAAATTTTAAATGAGGATTTTGGATTATCTGGCAAAGGCTTGGTCCTGGCAGATCCAGATAGGATAATCGAGGTTCTACTGTACTTTGATGAAGGTGCAGACACACCCAATGCTATATTCGAGGGGCAGATAAGTCCAAAAAATGTGTACACGGACTTACAAGTCTTTGTGAATTATAAGTGACTTCTGAATGAATCGTAAGTCTTTTAAGCGACTTATGAATGAATTATAAGTCTTTTAAGTGACTTATAAATGAATTAAAAGTCTTTTAGTAGATTTGAGGCGAATCTAAAGTCTTCAGTGGGATTTTTAGGTAATTTAAAGGTCTATGTGTAGTAACTGTCAATCGAGTGTGTTGTGTTTTGTTTGCTCTCCAAAGTTGTGTAATTGTCTTTAGTTGTGATGATCGCGTCCTAATTCTTGAGTTGTTATAGTGGAGTTTTTTGGGGTTTTAATTCGAGTGATTGAAGTTTGTTGATTTCTTGACTGAATTTCTAAAAGAAAATCGATTAGTATCAACACATGGTTCCCGCCAAAAATATGACATTGTGAAGTTTGGTTTGGGTTAGAGTCACAAATTGACAACCTCTCCGTTTTTGCTGGCATTAACTGTCCGCGATTCATCCTCTTTTGGTGTTTGACCAGCTCACTATACTAATCTGGCATTAACTGCTTGGGCCTCAGCTACCATTTCTGTCCCGCAATAGGCCAGCTCATTGTACGAGATTTATTACCTTGAACGTACTTGGAACCATGTCGTCATATCATTGTATAGTTTGCAAAAAGATGGACACAACAGAAACCCATATGATCTTTTGTGATAGCTGCTCTAGACCACTTCACAAGAAAGAGTGTTCTGGCCTTTGCTCCTCTGAGATTAGGGTGATCGAATTGAAGGGTCCTAGACTTCTTCGATATCACTGTGAAAACTGTCGCAAAGGCTTTATGCAGGTCCCGTCACTGATCAAGATGATCGAAGAGCTTAGACGGGAGGTTGATGTACTTAAGCAGAAACCACGAGACACTTCTGATGGACCTGGCAATTCTGCAAGAGGATGTTGTAATGACGATGTCTTGAGGGAGTTATAGGACCGTCAGAGGAGATCGAATAATATAATGATGTATAATCTCACTGAAGATAATGAAAACGATGATTTAACCAAAATTCGATCTGTCCTGAATAAGTTAACTAATAATGAACCTGGCATAGTGAAGTTTTCTCGAGTTGGAAAGGGTAACCGCAATAATGCACGACCTTTAAAGATAACTCTACAATCCCCATTTAATGTGTTCACCCTGATTGGGAATCGTCATAAATTGAAGGGAATTAATATATTTGTCGGTCAGGATATGACTTTCAACCAAAGAGAAACGGATAAAAAGGTGCGTGAAGAACTTAAGCGGCGCTTAGCTTCGGGTGAGAAGGATATTCGTCTCGGCTACAAAGATGGAATACCACGCATAATTCAAAAAAACTAAATGCGGGGCTGTACTCTCTCCCAAATATTAATGGGCTGGAGGTATACTACCAAAATGTGAGAGGACTGCGTACAAAGCTTGATTCTCTGGCCAGTGCAGTTGCTGTAAGCTCATTTCAGATCCTCGTGTTCACCGAGACTTGGCTATCGGATCACATTCTTAACTCGGAACTTGGACTATTCAACTACACTGTTTATCGACGAGACCGTTCTCGCCTAACAAGCAGTGCTGAAAGGGGCGGTGGAGTTCTGGTGGCGGTTCAACAAGGTATCAATTCCACTTTGTGTGAGTCGTCGACGGATATCGAACAATTATTTGTGGCTGTTGGTTCAGGGTCAACGAAACTAATCATTGGTGCCGTCTACCTACCACCGAGATCGCCCGTTGAAAAGTATCTACAATTTTCTGAGAACGTGGATAGAATCTCTGAAAAATATAAAGACCATGATGTGTTTTTGCTTGGAGACTTTAACCTACCAAATGCTTCTTGG
Source organism: Kuschelorhynchus macadamiae (assembly GCA_030620095.1). Classification (NCBI taxonomy): domain Eukaryota; kingdom Metazoa; phylum Arthropoda; class Insecta; order Coleoptera; family Curculionidae; genus Kuschelorhynchus; species Kuschelorhynchus macadamiae. Next base: position 103,600 of record JAUTXW010005218.1, read on the forward strand.
GAGTCCGATAACATCAGCTCGACCTCCATTCCGAGCCGTGATGCACAATCTCACGAGTCTGAAGCTGTACAACCTATCTCCAATATGTGCGCTTTTCACAATTTATTCCAAATCAACACCATTATTAATCATCAGGGCTCAATATTGGATTTGGTTTTCTCACACAGTGCAAATCATGTTGTATTGCATACTGAAGATTCCATCATCCCTCCAGATGTTTTCCACCCTCCATTGACTATTCATATCAAGAACTCATCAGGTCATTTTCATTCCGCTTCATCCCAGCCTGAATTATACTATTACGACTTCAATTCTGCTAACTATAATGCCTTATCTGAATATCTTGGTTTTGTCGATTGGGATCGATTGCTTGACTCCTTACCTGTACAAAATATGATCAATGTTTTCTATGACATACTGTATACTGCAATCGACGCATTCGTTCCAAAAAAGAAAATATCAAGCAGAAAGTTCCCGAGATGGTTTTCTGCACACTTAAAAAGCTTGGTGTTTCAGAAGAAGATGGCACATTGTAGATGGAAGAAGAGCGGTTTACCTACAGATTATATCCAGTTTTCTGAACTCCGAGCTCAATGTAAAGGGGCATCACGTGAATCTTACATGGACTTTGTTCACGAGTCTGAATCATCGCTTTTAACCCATAATAATATCAAAAATTTTTGGAACTTTGTTAATACTAAACGCACGGACAACGAGCTGCCTTCCCAGGTGTCTTATGACGATAAAATAGCGTACGGAGGTGTAGAGATGGCCAATTTATTTGCCGAGTACTTTCAGACGGTTTATTCTAATGAAACCTGTAATGTTCCACCAATAACATCCCTGAGCAACTTGAATATCCATAATTGTGAAATACCAATTTCCGATATCTTTACGGAATTGAATAGTCTGAACATCTTTAAAGGGCCTGGACCGGATGGCATTCCTCCTCGTCTTCTCCGAAATTGTAGCTTTGTACTATCACGTCCACTGTGTTTCATCTTTGGGGCTTCCCTTCAGACAGGAATTTTTCCAGAATTCTGGAAGGTTAGTTATGTCATACCCATTCATAAAAAGGGCAAAAAGGACGACGTCACCAATTACAGACCCATATGTAACCTGAGTTGTATACCAAAACTGTTTGAATGCCTGGTTACCAAGCATTTGACAGCTCATTTAAATGGTGTTCTAATGAATCAACAGTTTGGCTTCCGTCCTGGTCGTTCGACAGAGCTTAATTTGCTTACTTACAGCGATTATCTCTCTAGCACGATGGAGAGAGGTGGTGTGGTTCATTCAATCTACACCGACTTCTCCAAGGCCTTTGACAGGGTAAACCATCGTGTTTTAGTGAACAAGCTGTACAGTTATGGAATTTCTGGCACCCTTCTCCTGTGGATTGCTGACTATTTGTCTAATCATTCCCAAGTGATTAAGGTAAATAACAATCACTCTATGCAAATCAAAATTCCTTCTGGTGTCCCCCAAGGGTCGCATCTGGGACCCCTGCTTTTCAATTTATTTCTAAACGATATTTCAGATTGCTTTTCAAACAGCACCTTTCTTTGTTTTGCAGATGACTTGAAATTCTTTGTCGAGGTATCATCAACAAACCAGTGCCAGGGTTTACAAGCAGATCTTGATAGGCCCATTGGGTGGTGTAGGCTAAATGGCATGGAGCTTAATGCTTCTAAGTATAAAGTGGTTTGTTTCTCAAGAGTTCACAACCCCATCGGGTATAATTACCATATTGACAAGACATACCTTGAGACGTTGACTGAATTCGGTGATCTGGGTGTCACTTTTGATTCTTCTCTGACATTTATACCACACCTGTCACAGATAGTCCCGAGGTCTCTGAAAATGCTTGGTTTTATTAAGCGGTGCACTAGGGATTTCAATAATGTTGCCTCAATTAGAATGTTGTACTGTGCCTTGGTTAGACCACTTTTGGAGTACTGTTCCTCGGTCTGGAGCCCCCAGTATACGGTACACATAAAAGCTCTCGAACAGGTGCAACGTAAATTTGTCCGCTATCTTTGCTATAAATCCAACATTCCCCTTTCTGAGAACTACGTTGTTGATTATGATACTTTGTACTCTGTTTTCAATCTTGAGCCGCTGTCTGTCAGGCGTGACAAAAGGGACCTTAAAATGTTGTATAAGATTCTTAATTATTATGCGGACTGCAGTCATCTTCTGTCTCGGGTGGGACTTCGTGCCCCCACTAGAGATATCAGATTGACGGCGACGTTTTCAGTAACTCGGAGTAGAACTAACTATGGAACAAATACCTTTTTGTCGCGTGTACCGAGATTGGCAAATGTGTATCCGGAACTAAATTTTTTTGGTAGTATGTCTCACTTTAAAAGGCAGCTCAAAACTCTTCAAATTAATTAATAACTTTAAGGATGATGTATTGGATGAACATTTAAGATTGTATTTAACGCAACATATTATATTGTACTTAAATGTTAACTAAATTGGGCATAGCCCGTAAATAAATAAATAAATAAATAAATAAATAAATTACTTAGGGTGACTTTCAAGTCTATTCTTGGACTTTAAGTGAATTTTAAAGTCATCTAAAAGGTATTAGGTGACTTTTCAGTCTTTTAAGAGATAATGACAAAATAGTATCAAAAAACTGCGAAAAGTACACAATATGTGTTTTATTAAATGGGTTGGCCAATATTTTTCAAGATCTCTTTTTCCTGACAATGACAATTTTGAGAATTTATATGGTGGTAAAACACCCATTTTGTTTCTTCAATATTATCCATGGTAGTTCAATTTGTATTGTATTATTTTTTACCAATATTTGCTCATCGCTGTACCACCGAAACAGTGGGGGCCTTATTTTTGTGTTGTAGGTCTGAGATAAGAGAAGATTTTTTCAAACTCGCCCCTAGAGAGGTGAAAACAGGTAGAGTGTAATTATACAATTTTTTCAATAGCTTTTCAACTAAATGAGTTTTTAAAACAATTCATTCGTCAGTGGCTTTTAAAAGAAATTATCTAAAAATTGAAGCTATTAGTGCAAAAAGGTGTTAACTAACATTTTTGCAAAAATTTATATATTTTGTCCAAGAAGGTGTTAACTGTGTTGCTCTATCTGTTAGTAACGTCCTAAATCACGAGATGGCAATAGTTACGCCGATATAGAAATTTAAAAAGATGTTATTTACTTATAACAACAGTCCAAATACGCATAAAGGTGGTAACTTATTTTGCTCATGCAAAAACGTGTCAACTGTGAAGTTAACCCCTTTTTGCTATTTTAGTCAGTCTTATTTTGTTCGGTGCCGGACAGTTTGTATATGTTTTTGGTGAGCAATGGGCACATATGGGAATTTGTTGAACTTTGATTGTTTAATTAAACTGATTGTTAAAGTGGAAATTTAATAATCACAACCTCACTTTTGAACTGAAAAATTTTAAAGATGGATCAAAACTGTCGTGACGTGGAGAAAATTGTTAAAGCAGAAGTTAGTGAATTTAATATTTGTGAGTTGGCTTTAGTTAAATAACAACATACAAATTTCTAGATCCAACTCGTCAGCTGTCATATAAAATGTGATACAACATTTTGTGATGAAGAAAAATTATTACTATTTAACGAATACTACACCTTAAACCACAACGAGAAAAATTTATTCCTGCTCCGATTAATGCAACCTTATAGTGGAAAAGGGCCGAGTCCACACACTATTCGTAATAACTCCTACTGATCAGATTTTGCTTTAACATCAATGGAGGATCACGTCAAGTTTGTAAAGATGCAGCATTGTCTATGCTCAATATTGGCAGAAAAAAATTTGATTTAATTCGAAACTAGATATCAGATGGTAAAACAGACCCAAATTCAGATAATAGAGGTTATCACCACAATCGACCTAATGTAACCTCAGCTGAAAAAAGAAACATTGTTCATGATTATATTAAATCATTTTCAGCTGAAATGACTCACTACTCTCGTAATAAAAATCCCTCCTGAATGTATTTATCACCAATATTATCCATAAATAAAATGCACGAATTGTACGTAAGTTATTGCCAAAACAAAAACATTTTGGATATGGTTTCAAAAACTATGTATCAAAAATATTTGTCGAGGATTTTAACTTGGGATTCGGTACACCTAGGTATGATACCTGTATGCAACGCTGGTGAGATGACTGTTGAACGCACAGAAAAGTTCAACAAAAATTTCTACAAGCATTGCCTTTTACCTAAGACTGGCTATAAAACTTGGGTGTTAACTTTATTGATATGAAGCAGAAAGAAAGCCGAGGATATTTCCTTATTTGGACCAAAGATAAGGGTATGGTCATGGGCCGGAAGAAGTTGGTAGCTTCCTTATGGCATTTCTGCATAACATACAATAAAAAAAAACATCTTGTAGCATGGAGGGACTCAGCAGGAGGGCAAAATAAAAACTGGTACATTTTATGTCTTTGGCACTATTTAATAAAACAAGGCATCTTTGATATTCTTGACCACAAATTTCCAGAAGTAGGTTATACATTCAAGGATTCAGATCGTGACATTGCTGCTGTTGAAAAGGTAGTAAAAAACTCAAAATACTTACTTGTTGGATCAGTATATACTAAGTATATAATATGCCAGAATCTAGAAGGAAAACACCTTGTAGGGTGACTAAGATGAGAGAAAGTTTGTAAACATTAAAGAATTGCCAAAAAAGTTAAAATATAAATAAATAGAAAAAAACGACAGTGGTGAATAAGTTTCATTCAGGGATGTCAGATGGATCAGCATAGATGAATTTGGCAAAACTAAATATAAATATACCCTAAATAAAGATGAAAATTGGATGGAAGTGTCAATCCTAAACAGAAAAATACTCGCACAGACACCCAAGAAGAGTTTTTAATTCCAGTAGACAAAAGCAGGGCAATATCTATAAAAAAAATGATAATTTACAGGAACAGCTTCTGTTTCTTCCAGAAAATTTTTGTAGATTTTATACTAACTTTAAAAGAGGAGAGTAAGGTTAATTTGTGATTTCATCTTGTATACTTAGTTATTAGCAATATTTATTGCCAAATAGATCAGTGTTAACAATTTTTTGTATAATGTTAATTTTCCCTACATTCCTCCAATTTCACATAAAGGTGTTAACTAGCTTTTTCTTTTTTAAAGCTTAAAAATATACTTTTCAGTTCTAATTTTAAGTAGTTGGTCTATTTTCTAGGATTTTTGGAACTATTTACAAAATTATACTACATTAGATTTAATTTTTATTAAATAATTAAAAAGTTCTAACTAAAAAACTTTAGGCTTTATTTTCTCAAAACTTTAAATTTGTAGTTAACACCTTCTTGCACTAATAGCTTTAACTGATATCTGTTTTTTTTTTGAAATTCCACCCTTTAGGGGGATGAAATAAAGTGAAATTCCATTCTTAAGTTGGTGATTTATGTTTTTCCATTTTCAACAATATCACTTCCACTAAATGAGTTTTTAAAATACTTCTTTCGTCAACAACTTTCAAAAATAATTATCTTAAAACTTATTTTTGATTTTCTCGAAATTCCACTTGAGGTAAAAAGGATAAAATCTGTTCTTACATTTTACAATTTCTCTTCAACTAAATTTATTTTTTTAACAATTCTGCCACCTAAGGGTAATAAAAAGGGGTGAATCGTGTTTTTATTTTTTACAATATCACAAGTGTATATAGTATATAGATATATATATATATATATATATATATATATATATATATATATATATATATATATATATATATATATATATATATATATATATATATGCATATATATGTAATTTTTAAAACCGTTCTTTGACTAACTTCTTATATATTTTTTTAGAAACATTTTTCTTGGAAATAAGCCAATTTGTTCAAATATTCAAAAGAATTATTCCAACATTCGTTTTTTGGATTGACGTTTTGACCACGCTCCGTCAAGGAGTTCGTCACGTCATTATACATTTCTATTTTTCGAAAAAACTGTCTTTACATACATGCTAAAATTATACTACATAAACAAAAAACTTACCACAAAGAACGTAGGTTAGTCCTAAATAGATTAAAATTTATAAAAATACACGTTCACCTTTTACGAAAAAACACACACATTTTGGAGTAGATATTTTCTTCCTGCTGGTCGAACAATTGCTATTTTAATTACGAATGATATATTTTACTTAAACTATTTATGTCTTTTATATCATTTATAGCGTTGGGATTTTTTTGTATTTCTACCATTTCCAGATATTCTCTTTTTTTGGTATTTACTTCAGTTCTTATGATTTTTGTATTGTTGTAACCGAAAGAATGCTTTTTTGAGTTTTCGTGGGTTATTAAGGCAGTAGTATTTTTTTTATCGTTCCTGTGGCTCTTCAATCTATTTTCTAGATACTGGGTAGTTTAAACAGTATATACACCCGAACAGTCGATGCAAGAGATTTGATAAATGACATTGCTTTTTTGTTTTTCGGCGGTCTTTGTTTTAGTCTTGTATAATGTCTGTCAAGTAAGTTAAAGCCTTTGTAGCACACTGTTATGTCCTGTTCTTCTAGAAGTTTTTTAGCCGTTCTGATAAGCCTTGTATGTATGGTAGAGAGAGGTAGTTTTTCTTAGGTGAGTTGTTTTTTTGTTAGTTTTCATTGTAGAGTTGTAGAAATTATGGATTCGTTTTTTGAAAATTTGGTCGACTAATTTTCTAGGGTAGTTATTTTTAAATATAAATGCTTTTATAATGGCTCTCTTTCTATATTCGGATTCAGAAAGAGCGATAGCACGATCCGCCAGATCAATTACTACGAATAATTTTGGCACATTGGATTACAGGAAAAAAATTAGATACCGTGCCCACCAGGTTTTCTCGCAAGACAAACTTGATAACATTCAAAATATATTTAATAGCTACCACAAAAAAATATAGTTTACATGCGAAATAGAGGAAAACAACGAATTACATTTTTTAGATGTCACCATACATCATCTAAATGAAAATTGTGTAATATGGGTATGAGTTTATAAAAACAATTGTTTTTGTCAATGGGTTTCAAAAATAATAATCTAAAATTTAGATTCCAAGTTTTTCAAAATTTCACCCTTAAGGAGGTGAAATATGTCTACTTTTTTACAATACCTCTTTAACTAATTGAGTTTTGAAAACAATTCCTCCTCATCGATAGCTTTTAAAAGCAATTAAAATGTTTCTATAACTTCAAATTGCATCGTTAAAGGAGTGAAAAAGGATAAATTGTGTTTTTACTTTTTTAACAATATCTTTTCAACTAAATGAGTTTTTAAAACCCTTAAGGGGTGAAATATGTTTTTCCTTTAATACAATATTTGTGGTTATGTTTGTTTAAAATACTCGACTTTTATAAGAGATTTAAAGGTAATGTTATAGCGTGGCCTCTTCCAGAGTTGCATAATTTATGTACTTAGGCACTAAAATGGCAGATTAAAAATGTAATTTTTTTTATTTCACATAGCCCTATTATCTTTTTGAGATATTAGTTAGTGTTAAAGACAAATTTTTCCCATTCCCATTTCGATTTGTGAAACATAAATCTTAAGTTACTTAAAAAAACTGGGAAGACTTTCAAATCTAAGATTTTAACTGAATTTAGGTGACTTTTAGGGGATATTTAAGTATTCTGGGTGACTCATGTCTTTTGAGGAATTTTAAGTGACATTTAAGTCATCTGAAGACTTTAGCTGACTTATTTGGCCTTATAAGTCATTTTTCTAAAGACTGCTAGCTTGTACACCGACTTAAGGGAGTTATCCACCCCTCGGCTCTATCTATATCTACTTAAATTTCAATCAGTGATAACTCCTTTCTAAACAAGTACTGTTATACAAATTTGGATTTAAATGTATCCAGTTTTAAAAAATTGTATAGACAAACAAAAATCTTTTTTGGCTTTTTCGCAACTGAATAAAAATATTTAACTTTAAATTAATTGAAGCAGATATTTAATATAATTTAAAGTTAAATATTTTTATTCAGTTGCGAAAAAGCCAAAAAAGATTTTTGTTTGTCAATCTAAATGCAACAAATAATCTGTACACATTTAAAAATAAATTGTATAGAGTTAAGAAAGTAGTTTAGTGTAACTTAATAGTTGTTAATTATCAAGAAATGAAATTTATTATTTGAAACAGTTATTTGTCAGTCTATGCTTACTATGTTAGGGACAATAAATGATAAATCGTTTTCATGTCCTTGAGAAATTCATAAATTTTAAAAAGAGTAAATACAAAATATCCTAAATAAGAAATTACCAAACCAAAATACAATGTAAATAAATTAATAGGCATATGTCTTTAGTATTCATTCTACATATTTAATAACACTGGCCCACAAGATTTTTCTAACACAGGCCAGCTAGAACCTTTTATATTGGCAGGTAAACAATTTTATTGTGGGTGTGGCTAAAATGGGTCCATTTTACAACGGAAAAAGACTGGGTTGTTTACCATTAGACATAAAATAAATGGGTTGTTTACAACATTAGATTTCACATTGAAATACCCTCCCAATAATAAAAAAAAATATTCAGAAAGCCCTAATACGTACCATTTTTTAATAGCTTAATTAGAACCTTTTATATTGGCAGGTAAACAATTTTATTGTGGGTGTGGCTAAAATGGGTCCATTTTACAACGGAAAAACTACCTAGACTGGGTTGTTTACAACATTAGACATAAAATAAATGTTAAACATCACTCTTCTGTTGAGTTTCGAATTGAGTGGTTCTCGGTGTATCGATAAGCAAGTGTATGTGAAGACGCGCATTTAGGATTTTTTATGTTTAAGTATGTTTAATATTTCCAAATTATTTTTCTTTGTTTTTGAAAATAACAATTTGAAATTTTTTTAAACATGATTTAGTATGACAGAGAGGTATTTGTTGCTTTGGTATACACATGAGATTATTTTTGACACTTTTTATATTTTTATGTTCATTTAGAATGGGCTTTGATGAAGCGCCATCATACCATTTAGGATTTTTTATGTTTAAGTATGTTTAATATTTCCAAATTATTTTTCTTTGTTTTTGAAAATAACAATTTGAAATTTTTTTAAACATGATTTAGGTATGACAGAGAATTTGTTGGTAACACATGAGATTAGATATATTTGGAGTGCAGTTGTGTGCCAATAACCCACATATGCTGACAAAGTGTGGACAGCTGTTGCAGAAGGAATGTGACATTGATTTTATTGATCTAAATCTGGGTTGTCCTATTGAATGGGTTTTTAGAAAAGGAGGAGGTATACCATTTTAGACAATATATTACAGTTTTGCAATTTATAAGTTAACAGTTAGAAAAATTAAAAAAAACACAATTTATTTCTATTTATATTGCTTATCTATATATAATTTCTTAATGCACTTTTGTTTAAATAAAAGAGCAAAAAAATGTAATTTATAGATATGCAATACATATCTATAAATATCTATATTTAATTCGAAAATAAATCAGTATTTAGAAAATTATTTTTGTAGGAAGTGGACTTTTGTTAAGACCAAGAATATTAGAGTCGTGTGTGAGAAATCTAAGTGACATGTTAACTATCCCAATGACAGTTAAAACGAGGACTGGAGCATACAAAGATGAAAATATTGCACATGAACTGGTGAGAATTGTATACTTTTTTTTAGAAAGATCTAATAGCCATGTAAATTTCAAACAATTAATGAATTACTTATATTTTCATTTCTCTTCTAAATATGTTATCTTTTTGTCATTTATAATAAAACTATTATAAATATCAACTTGAACTCATAAAAGAGCTAGCACAAAACACATTTTTTCTGTATCTAATATCGTACCAGTAAAATAAACAAGTGAACATTGTATAAGCATGGTCTTCTCGTTTTTTAATAGTTTATTTTGTGTGAAAATAAGCCTGTTTTATATGGACGTGTGTGGAAGACTAATCTTTATAATGCACCAGCAAATATTTTTGATCAACCAGGGAAATAAAAATTTACTTCTTACGAACAATAAAACAGTATGCAAATATATTTATCTGTGAAATATATCCTGAAACATTTTTTTTGTGTATCTATCAGTGAATGAAATTCAACATTGGAAATTAATTTTTATTCTGCTGATATCTAAAGGTATTGTTAACGTTTGTGTCCATTGATTAGAAAAAAGGAGCGTACATTGTGAAGGACCAAATTTGGCCAAAAATGGACGAAAATAGTTGGAATTTTAAATGTTGAAAAAAGGCACTGACTTAATTTGTGATGGTTAAAAAGGAGAAGTTACTATAATACTTCAGATCAATATAAGCTATATTGTTCTAGGAAATGTGAGCAAACACAACTTGAGGAAAACAGAAAATTATTTCAAATCTGCAAAAGAGATTTCAGAAAGCCCTGAGAAAGGTGCTTAAGTTGAAAAATTAAAAAAACAATAAACAAAAGTCTTTATTAAAAGAGGATTCGAAGTCAAAAGGGGAGTTAAAATTGAGTGAATCAGATTTAAAAGGAAAAATGGTTGTGACCATTAATAGATGAAAGGAAAGGAAAAGTGAACAACTAAGAAGTTTAGAAGAACAACTGGTTGGCTTAATTTTAATAAGTAAGTAAGTCTCTGGAAAAACGCTGTCATCAAGTGAATTTAGAATGTGATAACATAAGAAAGAACTTAGAAGACCGCACCGACATAAATAGGGACATTTTGGGTTATATTAGAAGTTTAGAAAGTGATATTGAAACCTACAGGAAACAAGTAATAGAACTGGAAATTAAACTCTCTCAAAGTGCACTTGATTCAAATGAACAAACACAATTATGTATTAATAATTATATTAAGAGATAATTTAGCTAAACATTTTAGAAGTGTTCTAAATAAGTACTTAAAGGTACATTTCATATGTCTTCAGTTGAAAAGGCAAATGCTTTACTTTACTTGAGATAGTTGCAAGTATTTTAGAATGGACCAAAAATTTCACTAAAAAGGATTATGTGGTTGTTATTGGTGACACAGTTTTAAAATTAGAAGGTATTATAATAGAAGAGGAAAGTATTCAAATGTTTAGAGCCATACGTGATTGCACAAACTTAATATTTTATTCAGTGCCTTTGTAGGAGATATCTTCTTAATAATTAAATTAATGAACTCAATAAAGTGAAGTATGATAAGTTAGGAGTTAGGAAAACAGGTGGAAATTGTTCATTTTAATAGGATAATTGGTTCATTATATTTTATTTATTAAGATAATTTAGCTATTAGATATAGTGAAAACATTTGGTAGCACAAGCATTTAGATGCTTGCCCAACAAAATTCAGACAATAGGACTAATACTTGTGTAATAAGGGGTATTTCTTTCAAAAGTTCTTAATTTTAAATAATGCACAAAGTTTACGTTTTAAATTTGATGAAGCTAATCATTTTATTGTTAATTGAAGTCCAGCAATCATATGTTTGACTGAGACTTGACTTACTGAAGACATTAGCTAGGAAAAATGTATATAAGTATATTAGGTATTTGGTATCATGCTCCAAGTGCAAGTAACATAGAAATTTTAGATTTTTTTGAACAGAGGTGTGAAGAGTTGTCAGATAGTGCACATCCTCTTATAATTGTGGAATATTTTAAATTGATTGGTTGTTGGGCAACACTTATTCCAGAAAAACTAAAAAAATGGTTGTGATGTAGGTTTGCAGCAAACAGTACATGCAATTACACATCCAACAAATCATAGAGGGAGTTCAATTGATCTAATTTTATCGAATAAACAAAAAACATTCACATTGGTTTATAGTTAGTGTATACATTCAAGTTGGTCAAATTTGTAAAAGGAATTTAACCATAAATACTAGAGGTAATATAGATTATGAGGAAGTAAATATTAGACTGTCTAGAATTAACTGGAAGTATATACATTTCAATATCGATTACAAATACAAACGTTTTACAACAATATAATAAGGGTTCTAAATCAGGTTGCACCAAGAGATGAAAAATTGATGAAAGCTCAATATAAAAGATGGTGTAATGACAAAATAAAAAATACGATCAAAGATAGGGACAACAGTTGTATGAAATTCAAGGCAAATAAATTGGAAACAAATAAAAAGGAATATACTAAATTGAAAAAAAGTTGTGGCAGTAATTAGGGAGAAAAAGAAAAAATATAATAAAATTAATGTGACAAAAAAAAATTGGGAAACATTGGGTGAATTAATTATGGGAAAGAAAGCAAAAGGAATATTAAAAAAATTGATATCAATGGCGAAGTAATCAAAGATTCTAAAGACATTGCAAAAAAAATAAATGAGAATTTCATAGAGTATAATTGGCCATTTTCCTTTTTTTTGTCTTTTACTTTTTGGCTAGGTTATTGTATGGATCTCTACTTCATATGTTTTTTGGTTTTTAAATTTAGACAAGCTCACACTAAATAAATCATTGCCTTGGTTATCATCTCTACACATAGAAGACATGGAACAAAGATACCCATAGTTTGTAAGGTGGTAATTTACATTAAACAATTGTGTTTGTTTGTAGTGCCTCTTATAGGTGCATTAAAATTGACATTACTTAGTTCAGGGCAATAAATATGAACATTCAATAATTTGAAAAGAAAACAAAGATCAAAATGTTTCCTATGACTTTCCAGGTTTCGAAAATTTTGCATGTCAGTAATTAATTGATATTAATTTTCTCATTTGGAACATGTATTTTACATTTTCTAATGATCTATATGAATTTTGTAATGATGTGACAAGGTGATACATTTTCTAGTGAAGATCTTACAACACAATATACACTTTTTATTAGATGAATATTCAAAAAAACCTTTATAGTATCAGTGTGATATATACATTTTAGGTCATTAATAAATGTTACTCTTAAATCTTTGATAGAATTAATTCTTTCTAAATATTCACTACATAATTTATAAGGAAAAAATATTAATTTGTTATATATAAGCTGATGATCTTATATTTTCTGACATACAGGGTTCAATCATTTGATTCACACCACAATCCAAAACCATCCAGATCATATTGTAATCTCTCTCTCAGAATGAATTGGGCTAAACATTTTTACATCACCTGCATATAATAAAATTGTACAGTATGAAATGTATTCTTAAACATCATTAATGTACAATTTACTTGACTGTAAATCGTGAAACTATCATAGATGTGTCCTTTTCTCAAAAAGTTACCTGCTAATTGGTAACGTGATATGGCCGTTATTTTGCTTATTCTTCTGTCATTGGCTTTTCTTCTTTTAGTAACAGCTGTAGTTGGGGTATTTTATTTGGGAGGCATGTGTGTTAATTTGGATCATTTTCCATATCATCTCAAAATTTTCTTCTACCGTGGTGGCTACTTTGTCAAAGTTTTCTGCTATAGTTATTCTGTTGGTATCTGTTAGTCCTTGTGCTTTGTGCGGGACGAAAGGACTGGTATCTTTGGACTGCTATATTTCCAGCCAATTTTGAGAGCTCATTATTAATTTTTAAAAACCTTGTAATTGCAAGACTTACCAGGTATGTTGTCAAGGAAAAAGTTTTCGTTGGTGCCGAAGTTGTCTTTTAAATATACTCCCTCTTCTGAAACCTCTTTTGAGACTTTGTAAGTTTTCAGTCTGTTTTCTTTTAGTTCAAAAATCTATTGTTACCTATTATTTGTTGAGATTTATGGATAATGTTTTGCTTGATTTGGTTTCCTTTATTATTGAGGGCTAGATATTGCAGAACGTCTTTTGGTGATGTGGTTATTTTACCCAAATCGTTTTTGAAGCATTTAATTTTGGCTTGTTGAGCATCACATATGCTCTATAAGCCATTTTTAAAGCTTCTAACTTGGAAAGCTATCTGTGTTGGACATGGTTACAATAATTGTTGGAGTAGTTTTTTTATATCCTTAGCAGATTTAGATAAGTCATCCAATTTAAATGACATTGGTTGCTTGTTGTGTTTTTACCAAGCTCGGGTTTTTGCCAACAGAAATTACAAGTTGTCATATTGAATTCTGAAAATTTAAGTCAATGCAATTATTATTATACAAAAGGTGAGTTATTTATTTCTAGTTGTAAACAATCTTGAATGAACCAACACTGATAAAAATAAATTCCACTGTTTTTTTACTATTTGTGTTGGAGTATTGTCTAGGTGTAATTAATTCGTTTTATCCTACAAAATTGTAACCCTTAATTACAAAATTTCGCGAAAAAATATTCACTGCACTGTGCTGCAAATGTCTACCAAATTTAAAAATTCTCTAGCTACTATAACTCCTTGTATGATGGATTTTCTCGAAAGTGACAAACGTGTGTGTTCAATACAATAAATGATCCAATTTAATTGAAAAATGTTAATTAATGTTAGTAATCATTTTTATTAAAATCCAATTTCTTAATTACATTTATTAAAGTATTTATTAATTTCATTTATGTTGTTATTCCAAAACAAAAGTAATAAACGTAAATGACAGCAACGCAGTAATCCGTAAACATACGGCGATATTGCCGATGTTATATCGATAGAACCATAGCCGGGAATTCCCCGTTGATGTTGAAAAATGTGTAAAACACCACTTTGCACTGATCTGTAGGAGATATTAAGAACGAGAATCAAACAGAACCATCTATTCTGAAATTATCTCACAAATCTGGACTCTATTAACTCTGAACTGAATCTGAAGATGATAGCTTTAAAAAATCAAGTTTTTATCGTATTTAATCTGAATTAGAAAAACTGTTAGTCAGGCTAGACAACGAAAATGAACTAACTTATCAATATGAAACAAAGGTCAGCGACGAAGATAATATTACCCTTGCAAAAAGTTTGGAAGCAGCAAATGAACCTTTAAGTGTTAAATTGCGAAAAGCATTACCATAAAGTATGGAACATTGACCAATATAAAAGCAGATAAAAAAAATTATAAAACGCGGTTGGCCGACTTCATCATAGGTCGACATCATTATGCAAGAAATTGATCTATTCACAAATGGTGATACCTAGTCGCAGTAGTAATCGTTAAAAAGCATTCAAATGTTTAAAAACTATTCAGTCCACAAGCGTGCATGGAACCTGAAAGAAGTTTTTCTTCCGCAGGGTTTTTATGTGAGGTTGAGAAACAAAACTTTAAATGTACTAATTTAAAAATTTATGATCTTAGAACTTTTGTATTTACATTTATACACGTGTTTAAATTTGTTAAGAAGTGTTAATAATAAGCATTTTAACCTAATACAAAGAAGTTATTAAAGTCATTATTGTTTCTTTATTTTTTTTTAATGTCCAATCCCAAGATTTTGATAGCAATCTCGAAAATTCCAGAATTATTTAAATCCTTGGGATTGCCATCCCTAGTACTGTTTAAAACATAACCTTTTTTCTGGAAACGAGATTATAAATCTTAAAATGTCCTACAGCTACTTTTGGAATAAGTATGCCTTTCTTCTAAAAGTAGCTGATAAATATAAAAGTCAGAAATAAGCTTTATTGTCTGAAATATATTAATCTTGTTGAAAAAGCATAATACAACTATTATTTTTCAAGTTTGTTTTTGACCAACCATACGTAATTCGCACATGATGAATGTGGCAGGCATGTGTATTAGCCTCATTATTAGCCAAGCATGCGAATTTATTGTTTCAGATTAATAAACATTTGTAAATAAATAAATGTATTATTTGTGAATAAACTATTTCATTCTGTTTTCTCATAGTATTTTATATAGGATTTGAGCAAATTTTAACACTGTGTACCTCGTAAGTCGTGACAGTAGTAACTTTTTCTCAAATAGTGCTGACCTACAGTATACAAAAGCCATAATCATTCAATTATATTTTAGGCTCCAAAATTTAAAGACTGGGGTGCATCCCTAATTACTATTCATGGTAGATCTAGAGAACAGAGATATACCAAGTCTGCTGACTGGGCCTATATCAGAGAAGTGGCAATTGCTGCAGCTCCTGTTCCTGTTTTTGGATGTGGAGATGTCTTGAGTTATGAAGATTACAAAAACTTTAGGTAATGGTTAAAATGTTTTTTTGCCTGAAATTCTTAATCTAAAATGTAAGTTTAAAATTATACCTCAGTACTGATTAACAGGAAATAGAGCTACTAGAATTTGATAGCTTTTTTTAGAAAATTTCGATACACAGTTACCAACTTAAACATACTCAAAAAAATGACAAATATATATATATATATATATATATATATATATATATATATATATATATATAAATATATATGTATATAAATATATATGTATATGTATATATATATATATATATATGTATATATATATGTATATATATATATATATATATGTATATATATATATATATATATGTATATATATATATATATATATATATATATATATATATATATATATATATATATATATATATATATATATATATAGTTCCGGATTGGCCGGTACACAAACACATAGATTCTGAATCCATTTCTTTTATTCAAAACACAGGTTACAGGTATCAAAGGTAGACACTGGTTATACTTAACAATAGTAACTTTAAACTTGTCAATGTCAGGTTTTTAACACTTCGAAATCTCAATTACAACTGAATCAAAATCAGGCCTCACTTATATAGCCTTTAGAAAAAGATTGGAATGATCTAGAAAATTCTAGAATAATCTAAATACTACAGGGTGAGATGAATTAAGCCTAACAGAACATTCGAGAACGATTTTTGACACTAACATAGTCGTTACATGGATAAAAATTAAGGTAAGTGTACTTCAATAAAATAACAAACAATAAATAAATTCATCTAAATCTTAACAAATCCATAATTAGGGCTAAATTTGCCCCCCTTCCCATCTTCGGTATCTTGGTAACAGGCTAATCGATGGAGATGCACCACTTTCATTTTTGCATGAAGGCTTTTCTGAATCCGGTATACCAAGTCATTCAGTCGGGTCACCACACGATACGGGCCTTCCAATGATTTCTGCAACTTCAGCGAGCGTCCCTTAGTTCTTTTTGGATTGTATAACCAAACTTTTTCACCGACTGTAAATCCGATGTGATTGGCTCGTAGATCATAATGTGACTTCATTCTATCGCTTTCTATCTGTAATTTATGGCGAACCTCTT
Organism: Kuschelorhynchus macadamiae; assembly: GCA_030620095.1. Classification (NCBI taxonomy): domain Eukaryota; kingdom Metazoa; phylum Arthropoda; class Insecta; order Coleoptera; family Curculionidae; genus Kuschelorhynchus; species Kuschelorhynchus macadamiae. The sequence continues at coordinate 120,723 of JAUTXW010005218.1, forward strand.
CATGGATTTCTCTGAGGCGTTTACTAACCTGGCTGGCATAATCCGTAGTAGTTATCTTATTGTCAGGAGGTCGTCCAGTCAAGAGGTCGACTGGAAGCTGTAAATCAGATCCAAATATTACACTGGCTGGTGTTTTTCCAGTGGATTCATGAACTGCAGAGCGATAGGCCAGTAAAAATGGTTGAATACATTTATCCCAGTCACTTTGTTGTTCATTAACTTGGATTTTCAGGTAATTCTTCAAAGTTCTATTAAATCTTTCAACCATTCAATCTGACTGCGGATGAAGAGGTGTTGTTCTTGTCTTATGAATTCCTAATAGGCTGCACAGGATTTTGAATACATCGGATGCAAAATTTCTGCCTTGGTCGGAGTGTATTTTCCTTGGAATTCCATATCGGCAAATCCATTCATGAAATAGTTCTGGCCATTTGCTGAAGTAATCCATCTCTACTAACACAAAGGGATTCCCGGACTTACCAACTGGAAATGGTCCTGCCACATCTATGGCAATTCGTTCGAAGGGTGCTCCCACGTTGTATTGCTTCATTTTGCCATTTTTGGGGTCCTTTACTGGCGGCGCAGTCTTCGCAGGTTCGGCACCAATCTTTCACATGTGTACGACTTCCTAACCAATAAAACCTTTCTCGAACTTTTTCAAGAGTCTTCATAACACCGAAATGTCCTCCGCCTGCACCGTTGTGTACGGCTTGCAACACTTCAGGAATTCTCTTTAATATATAGAGGCAAAATAGTTTGGTATTTGTTATTTTTGCCATCAGAACTTTCCCAGATTCTTTTTAACAGGCTGTCTTTTATCACCAAAGAGTCCCATAAAACCCAGTATCCTTTATATTTCTGGGATTTGGCTGCGATTTCTTGGTAACAAGGTCTTGGTAAATTTTCTAATTTCAGTTTAATTATAGGGCCAATATCTGGGTCTTCTTGCTGATCTTTAGATAAAATTTTAGAGTCCCACTCTGGAGAGTTTTGAAGTGCTGTTCTTCGGCAATGAAAATCGTCAGGATCTTCTCTTTCCTCGTGTCAAGCATCAGCATTTTTATGATGAACCCTTTGCGATGTTCAACTTTAAAGTCGTATTCCTGTAGGCGCTGCAACCACCTGGCTATTTGTCCTTGGGGATTCTTAAATTGTAGCAATGACTGATGCATGATCCGTCCTTAAAAGGAATTTTTGCTCATACAAGTACTTATGAAAGTGCTCCAATATTTTAACAATAGCCAGTAGTTCTTTCCTTGTCATACAGTAGCGCGTTCAGGTTTACAAAGAACCTTGCCGAAATAGGTTATTACTTTTTCTTCGCCATTTTGTACTTGTGACAAAATACCACCAATAGACATATATATATATATATATATATATATATATATATATATATATATATATATATATTTTGTGCCTTTGCCCTACACGGGGCTCGGTAGTCTATGGCGGCCTGATGAGCTCTAATAAGAGCGAAATCGCGTTCGTCGTTTGACTAAACTGGATCATTGTGTCTGCTGTGATGCAGAACATGTTCCAAACAAGGATCAGTTTCTTGTTATGACGTTGGTGTACGTGGAATGAAAACACACTATCATTTAATGCTCCCAACGAAAGCCAGGAGTCACAATGTAATTCAATGCCGATCGTGGTATTAGCCAGCGGAGTAGTTGTTTTTGTGATCCCATTTTGTGCCTTTGCCCTACACGGGGCTCGCTAGTCTATGGCGGCCTGATGAGCTCTAATAAGAGCGAAATCGCGATCGTCGTTTGACTAAACTGGATCATTGTGTCTGCTGTGATGCAGAACATGTTCCAAACAAGGATCATTTTCTTGTTATGACGTTGGTGTACGTGGAATGAAAACACACTATCATTTAATGCTCCCAACGAAAGCCAGGAGTCACAATGTAATTCAATGCCGATCGTGGTATTAGCCAGCGGAGTAGTTGTTTTTGTGATCCCATTTTGTGCCTTTGCCCTACACGGGGCTCGCTAGTCTATGGCGGCCTGATGAGCTCTAATAAGAGCGAAATCGCGATCGTCGTTTGACTAAACTGGATCATTGTGTCTGCTGTGATGCAGAACATGTTCCAAACAAGGATCATTTTCTTGTTATGACGTTGGTGTACGTGGAATGAAAACACACTATCATATATATATATATATATATATATATATATATATATATATATATATATATATATATATATATATATATATATATATATATATATATATATATATATATATATATATATATATATATATATATATATATATATATATATATATATATATATATATATATATATATATATATATATATATCAGTGTTAACGAGATCACATTTTAATTTAAAAATTCGTTCCGTTCGGGCTTCTATTGAAATTTTGTTGCAATTATTATTTAACGTAAGATTTTCGATTTTTTGTTCACCATCTACTTTAAATAAAGAAATAGTTTTAAAATTGGTAACTAATTGCTTTGATTTTAAGTCTATCACACATTCGTAATGTTATATATATATATATATATATATATATATATATATATATATATATATATATATATATATATGATGAGTGTGTTTTCATTCCACGTACACCAACGTCATAACAAGAAAATGATCCTTGTTTGGAACATGTTCTGCATCACAGCAGACACCTCCGAGAATGCCGAGCCAGCAACCAGCCGTTGCAGTTCGCACGGATAGAAGACGCTGCATCAGCATTCAAATTAATATAAATTGTTCTGAATTGTAAATAAATAGTCAGTTGACATTTTAGGCTGTTAGAATGTTAGTTTAATTTTTGAAATTATAATGTAGTGTTTTTAAGTATTAATAAAATATTTTTTTTAAAAAGTGAAATTTGGAAAAGTGAATATAACAATTGGCGCAGTCGGTAGGATCTGTCTAACGCTGTCAGAACAAGAGTGTTTTCTAACTGGTAGCGGCGGATTCCAATCCCTAAACAGAAGAAGGACGAATCGCTCTCACTTGGCAAAACTACGGAAGGAACACCCGGTGAAGCCCCTGGTAATCTACGCTAAGAACACGACGATGCAAATAATCCTGCTGTAAGTTAATGAATCATCTCGTTATTGTTTATTTTATTGTGGTATTTACTTATTGAAACTGTTCGATTTTCCAAATATTTTTCCCGATATTTCTTATTGATTTTAAGAATTTGAATATCAAGAATTAAATATTTTTCACTCGATTTTTCACTATTAAATAAGTTACAGAACCTTTGTAATTTTTCAAAATGCCTGATTCAACTCAAAATAATGTTAGTCAAGTAGAAGTAGAGCCTTATAAATTATCAGAAATATTTTCTTTAATCCCCGAATTTGAAGGTGATCAGATCTTTTTAGGAACGTTTTTAAATGCGTGTGATTGTGCATACAATATGGCTACTACAAGTCAAAAAACTCTATTAGCTATTCATATAAAAAACAAACTTAGAGGTAGAGCTGCACAGCTCGTTAGTTCTAGAAATCTAGGTTCATACCTAGAAATAAAACAATTACTTAATCTACATTTTGGAGATTCTCGCGATTTATCTTCCCTGATACAAGATTTACAACGACTTAAGCAATTATCCAATGAATCCCCACTCACTTTCTTTAACCGCCTCCAGGTATTAAATGCTAAAATGCATGCAAATATCCAAAAAGCAATTAACCTTACAACTGAACAAAAAACAGCTCAAAGTACTCTTATAGAAACTATGGCCCTAAATACATTATTAACAAGGCTTGAACCTCGATTAGGCAAACTTATTCGTGCCGGAAATCCAGTCAACCTTTTAGAAGCCCATTCTCGAATTAGAAGGGAACTTCAGTTGTCATATTTTGAAACCCAAAAACAAGATAGGAATCAACCCTCAAGACCCACTGTACCTATTAGAAAGCCACAGCCACAACCTATGCGATGCTTTAATTGCGGACGCACAGGTCATTCTGCTAGTCAGTGCCGCACTCCCCAATCGGGACGGCAAAATTTTCAAAATAATTTTAATTCAGGTTTTCAAAGACCGTATCAACACCAAACCCAAAACAGCCCTCAGCAGTCTAGTAGTTATTCCCAAAATCAATCTAGACCACAACAAGCAAGCGGCTTCTCGCAAAATCAGCAGAGGCCCCAACAATTTAATAATCCACCACAATATCGCCCTCCGATAATTAATAAAAATTCTAATTTCCGTCCTAATCAACAAAGGACATATCATGTAAACGCTAGCGACTATTCGCAAGGTCAAGCTTCTAATCCTATTGAAACATCATATAATGATTATGAATACCAAAATTTTGACTACCCACAAAACTACCCCAACCAAGATTACGATTATGATCAGTGTCCAATAGAGCCGATAGGCCATACAAATTACCAGGATTTTCTTTCTCTCCCAGTGAACCCTCAGCCCCCGGACCAAAACTACCCAAAAGTAGATCCCCTAGTAGAAATCCAAACTCAAATCGAAACAATGAACTTGGACGACATGAACCCCGATCTGAACTTCCCGAACAGACATTTCTTTAAGCCCCTTTCTCACAGTAAATTCTAAAAACTTATATTACATCAAAGATGCCACTGAAAAATATAAGTTACTTATAGATTCCGGAGCTGGAATTTCTATTTTTAAGGAAAGTACTGTTCAGAATTTTCGAAATAGATCACCAGAGAACGTGACCATCCAAGGCATTACTAATCAAAAACTTTCAATCAACGAATCAACCCTTGTCCCTTTCGCTCCTAATGACCCTCATAAGGTCTATATTTTTAATTTAGACATCGATTTCGATGGTATTTTGGGCTTGGATTTCTTAGAACATTACGAATGTGTGATAGACTTAAAATCAAAGCAATTAGTTACCAATTTTAAAACTAGTCCTTTATTTAAAGTAGATGGTGAACAAAAAATCGAAAATCTTACGTTAAATAATAATTGCAACAAAATTTCAATAGAAGCCCCAACGGAACGAATTTTTAAATTAAAATGTGATCTCGTTAACACTGATGCCTTGTTAGTTGCGCAAGAAAAAGACAAAGTTAGGCTCCCACATGCTTTAGTGCGAGTTAACGAACACGGTGAATTTTTCACTTCGATTGCAAATACAAACGCTATTCCAAAAAATATCGATTTCTCCGATATAACCTTAGACCCGATTAACGACACCTCTGAACCTGTCTATAATATAACCGAACCAAATTTAAAAGAATGTCAACACGACAGAGTCTCACAAATACAAAATTTATTAAGAATCGAGCATTTAAATGAGGAAGAGAAAGAACTTGTGACAAATGTTTGTTTAGATTTCTCTGATATTTTTTACCTTGAAGGAGACGCCCTTTCTTTCACGAATGAAATAAAACACTCAATAGAAACAAACAACGCTCGTCCTGTTTTTACTAAATCGTACAGATACCCACAAATACATAAGGACGAAGTAAAAAATCAAGTTAACAAAATGTTAGGCGAAGGTATCATACGTCCGTCTATCTCACCCTGGTCTTCACCAGTCTGGGTTGTCCCAAAGAAGCTCGACGCTTCAGGAAAGCAAAAATGGCGCGTAGTTATAGACTACCGCAAGCTTAATGAGCTTACTGTGGACGATAAGTATCCTTTACCGAACATATCTGACCTCCTCGACCAGCTAGGGAAGTGTGAATATTTTACCACCCTAGATCTTGCCTCCGGATTCCACCAAATTGAAATCGACCCTAAGGACATCCAAAAGACTGCTTTTTCAGTAGAAAATGGTCACTACGAATTTATTCGTATGCCCTTCGGCCTTAAAAATGCGCCGTCCACCTTTCAAAGGGTTATGGACAACATTCTCCTTGGCATTCAGAATGAGCGTTGTCTAGTATACATGGACGATATAATTTTATACTCTCCCACAATCCACGAACACATTTCTCGCATAACAGAAGTATTCAAACGTTTAAGAAAAGCCAATCTAAAAATTCAGCCCGATAAATGTGAATTTCTCAGAAAAGAAGTCGCCTACCTTGGACATCTTATAACCCAAAATGGTGTTAAACCAAACCCATCAAAAGTAGATTGTATCGTCAATTTTCCCGAACCAAAAAATTCTAAAGGCATTCAGTCATTTTTGGGACTGGCCGACTATTATCGACGGTTTATTCCCAATTTTGCAAAAATCTCAAAACCATTAATCAAACTTCTTAAAAAGGACACTCCTTTCTCATTCGACCCTGAATGCAAATCAAGTTTCGAAGAACTGAAAAAAGCCCTTATCTCTAACCCAATTTTGATATACCCAAATTTTCAAGAACAATTCTTACTAACCACGGACGCAAGCGCGTTTGCCATTGGCGCTGTTCTATCGCAAGGACCAATAGGCAAAGACCTTCCTATTGCGTATGCGTCTAGAACCTTATGTAGTGCGGAAACAAAATATTCGACAATAGAACGCGAATTACTTGCAATCGTTTGGGCCGTAAAGCACTTTCGCCCCTACCTTTTTGGGAGAAAATTCATTCTCATTACGGACCATCGACCCTTGACGTGGTTGTTCTCGATAAAAGACCCAGGAAGCAGATTAGCTCGTTGGCGTCTTAAGCTCGAAGAGTATGATTATAAAATCGAGTACAAACCATTTCCAAGAATGCGCAAAACTCCAGTCTAAACTTCAAATATTTGCCTCTAACAAAGACGACGTACGAAGCAGACCGTCAACTAGCAAAGAAACATTCCAATCAGACAACGAAAATGGAGACGAACCAGACACAGAACAACTAACAGAGGAATATAATCGTTTTGCACACCTCTATAAAACTAAATCCATTATAGATTATTCCAAAATAGAATCATCAAACTCCCAACTTTTAGACAAGTGTCATAAAAATATCATTACCTC
>JAUTXW010005219.1:0-126101 GCA_030620095.1 Kuschelorhynchus macadamiae
ACATGGCGTATTGCTGCCAAGTTTCAGATTTTTATTCCAACTTTTTTCTTTTTTGAAAATAAAAAAATTCGTATAGCCTTAAAACTTTGTTAAACGATAGTTCTTTATTAAATATTTACTCCTGTAAAAAATCAGATTTTTTCTATCAGTCGTTTTATAGATATTGGAAATGTTCACCAGGTCCTGGTGCGGTACTTCCAACGTCGATTTCCTGGTTTCCTAGTGGTTTTTTCCAAAAATGTTTTATTATATAAAACGTCTTTTTTTATAAGGGCTTTCATCCTGTGAAGGTCCCAAGTTGATATCTTTATTTTGATTTTTTGTCCAAAAAAGTGAAAAATTTTGATCGCAAAAATTTTCCTATTTCCTTGAAAATTTGATATGTTGTAGATTAAATCAGTGGGAATCTTTTTTCTCTAGTGACTTTTTTACGTCCGACGTCGCGTTTAGGCGCTACGGACGTAGCGTCCTTTTCCGGGAGTGGCATTCTCGACGCCTATCTTCTTTTATTCATAATTTTGGTGTTTCTTGATATATCCTTTTCAAATTTGGACACAAGGTAGCCCTAAGGGGTCTCTTTCGACTAGTTCTTACGGCACTTGTCTGTCTGGTTTCGAAAAAATTTTATTTAAGATTGAAATTGAAAAATTAAAATTTAACGAACTCCAATTTTTGATTTTTTTCCTTTAAAGCTAATTTTCTCTGTTATTACTGAACGGATTTTAATCATTCTTTTACTAAAATGTATGTTTTGATAAGGCCTTTTTGGGGATGTTAAAAGTTTTGTAAAATATTTAGTTTTTGAATTTTGAAAAATTTTAATCGTTTAATTTTTGGTAGAAATAAAGGTGTTTTTGTAAAGATTTTTATATGAGCGTGAAGCGCATATATTAGCGATCATTCGTACGAAGTTTCATTAAAATATTTTGATTAGAAATATTTTTAATTAATTATTATACTTATAGAAATTCTAGAATCGATCAGACCAATCCGATTGTAGCGTGGTTGAATCTGATTGGCTGAAAGACTTGAATGCTTTGAAATGATTGGGTGGAATGTTTCCACCGAATTTTCGAGATTAGGTGTGGTTACGTTTGATATTCGATTTGGCTCGAAGCTCTAGAAGATGATTTCTAGGCCTGTTTCCAATGTCTAATGCATGTAAATACATAGGGATTTCATTTTTCTTTATTTTGGCCTAATTTTACTTGTAGAATTTACTTAATTTTGGCAAAAAATGTGATATTACGACAGTACTCATATATGAAGATAATAATATTTTAATTTATAATTATATAAGTACCTATGTAAATAAAACAAGTTTGATGTTCATGATGTATTTATTTTAATAGTAACCTTAACCATCATACATATTTTGATAGGTTAGAGAGTATTACCAAATAAAATATTTTAAACAATATCTGATTCATCAATCCATGAATTAAATTGATCTGAAATTTTTAACCATCTAACACATATTTGATTAATATTATTATTCGTGCTCTGGCCCAGTACTTTTTCCACTAAATAAACATTGGGACCATTTGTTTTTTGCAGTTCATCTTCATAAAAACATCCTTTAATAGGCTGACCTTCTGCTGATTCTAAGAGGTTGGTGGATTAGTAATGTTAACTTTTGCGATTTTAAATTGTTTCGTTGACCATGAGGGTGAATGGCCTTTATCAAAGACGCTTTTGTATTTGCTTATACGAACTACATCACACAAACGAAATTTGAACTTTTTGGGAACGACTTTTATCTGACTGTGTGCATTAACACGTGTGGTGGATTTAACGTTTATTGGTTTCATACCAATAGTACGATGTTTCGTATTATTATAGGTTTTTGTGATCGAAGGCAAAAGTTGTATCTATTTGTAGAAACCTCTAACTGAAAACTCCTTGTACAGAAAATTTTTGAGCATGCGTATGACTCGTTTAATTATAGCTGTTTTTTTAGTGCTGTACGTCGAATAATGATTAATGTTGTATTCCTTGACAAGATTTTGGAATTTGTTACTAGAAAATTCTTTACCCTGATCGCTGGAATTTGTTACTAGAAAATTCTTTACCCTGATCGCTTTGCAGATTTGTTGGTGTATATCCGGCTTCTTCAATAATGTCTTTCATTGCTTTAGTGACTTCAACCCCAGTCTTGTTCCTAATTGCCCTAGTATAGACAAATTTGAAGTAGCCATTTATGCACACTAGGATATAACGATAGCCATCGTTTTCATTTGTATATTGTTGCATTTAGCCCAAATCTATTTGCCACAAGTCATCGTACCCTTTAATAATAGTGCGTCTCCTAGGAAATTTTTTTCTCGCAGACCTATAAAGTTCATTGACAATTTTTTTGTTTCACTGCTAGGATTCATAGTTTCAGCTCAAGTCTCTCGAGATACTGATCCAATTAGGTGATTACTTAATAAATAACCTTCCTCACGGAGTTCTTTGATAATTGACATTATTTTATTATCTCGTCCGGTATGACCACCTGTCTTTGAACTCCATAGCAATCGTAACCGTTCCACTAATTCTTTCTGTTTATTCTAATAGATGTAGTTAATATTTTTCGATAAAACACGCTTTTTTAATGGTACTGCTACTTTCGCATATGTTTTTTTCTAGCGATCCCACTTCTCAATCGATTTCCTGTCATTAATCTGTTCATATTTTTTCCACCTGGTTTCTTGTAATTCCCGCATCTCGTCATAGCCTTTGTACGCTGCATTTCTCAACTGTAACATATTTTTATAGGTTTCTAAGGCTTTTGGAGTCATCTTTTCTATATATTCTAATACCGGCGGATTTTTTAAGAATATTAAGTCGTAAATTTCCGCATTTCCTTCAAATGTTGCAATATTCTTAGCTAGGCGCCATAATGTTACTTTACCAGGATAAAAACGTATTTCCAAATTACCCATATACTTTTTATATTTTACTTTTGTATCATAACGTACCCCATAAACCGTGTTAAATCGAGATGGTTTTGTCTTTAATTTATCAGTATATGTTAATTATAATATCTGGAGATGTATGAAGCTTCATTAGGGTATTAGTTAATGCCGTAGACTTGTTTGAGGGAGATGGTGTTGCATAGATTCCATCAAACGACTCGTTTTTTAGGGCTTCCACCGATGTTTCAGGAATATACTTATAACGCGTTGCGGATGGTGTTGATGTTTCCGGAGGCTTCTCTAAAATGTGCTTGCTTGGCGAACCTAAAGGTTCTATGGATGTGCAGCTTTGAAAAGTTTTTGTTTTTTCTTAATATATTTTTGTGTTACAGCATCGGTTATAGAAGTCAAAGGTTTAGCAATCGACGAAATTTTTCCAATTCAAATTTATCTTGTGTTTGAGTAGCTCTAATTTGTTTGAACTTTTTTCGAACGGCATCTGTAACCCCCGATCAATTGACGTTTCATATCAATATTATCATTCATCTTGAAGACGATGTTACTAGAGTATCAGGTAACTGTGAAATGAGTATGCACTGCTCTTACTCTGTGTCTATATAGTTATCGAAACCCTTGCGATATTTTCCCGAATTTAAATAACTGTCTTTATCAATAACTAGAAATCCATGCTTGTCATTCCAACAGTTACCACACATCTCTTGAAATTGTGTGAGAGTTATATCTGGTGATACATGATCAGAAACAATATGGTGTAAGTTCATTTCATCTTGTTTGAACATTATATTTAAATTGGCGTTATCACGTACTAATTGCTTGGGAACTCGGAAATAAGTTTGCGCTAGGTAAAAACTATTCACGTTTTTATATCGTCCCATACTGAAATATGATCGTAAAATATCCTGTTTCTCACACATTACATCATCAAATACGAAAATGGAATTTGGCTAGGCATCGGATGATTCCACGATATCTGTTGTGTCGCTAAAAGTGTAATAACCAAGACCCTTGATTGGTGTGAACATTTTTCTGAGATATTTGTATTTGGGTTGACACAGCGACTTTGAATATACGTAAACATTTTCAAAGCACAATCCTAAAGTGTGTGTAAGCAAAACAATCATAACATTGGTTTTTCTACAATTGGTAGGTCCTATTAGCAATCCACGAATGGATAATGGTAACAAAGAACCGTGCCGTCGTCTCACATTCTTCCCTACATGTCCAGATCCAACTTTTGCATCAAGATTATTTATTTATAGTTTATGTTTCAGCTTTACGATACGCATTTTCGAAAAAAAGTATTTTATATCGAACAAATCGATATAATACATGGCATAGTGAATTCATTAATTAATAAACTTCTGTTTGAGTTACATCTTCCCGGGTGCCAATATTGTGGGCGCGGCACTAAACTTGCAATGCGATTAGCGAGAGGTGATTTAGGAATTAATCCATTAGATGCAGCGTGTAAAAAACAAGATATATTGTATTCAGAAAACAAAAATAATTTAAGTTTATGTCATCAAGCCGATCACGAGTATGAACAACGTGCTTGGGAAAGAGTAAAATCAAAGGACGCCTTTGCACGTGAAAAAACATTTGCTTGGTTGGTAACAAATATTATGAAGGCTAAGCAACGTTTTGGTATGGGTGTATCGAAGCTGTCAACTAAAATGAAATGTTCCAATCGACGTCGCGGCAGTAGATCTGTCAAAGGGAAACGTATACCCAAACACCAAATAATATCTAAATTTTCTTTTGGATCGGCGTTGCGACAACCTATTCGAGCTGAATTAGCTAAAGCTGGTGGCAAGAAATTTGCCGAAAAAGACATATTTAATGCATCTAGAATAGGTGTGGCTGCGGCACGGAAATTACTAAAGGCCCACGGTAGCAAACGGAAAATACGGACAACTAGAATCATACCCATTCCAAAGGTTGGTGGATTATTATCTTTAGTACCAATATTTACGGGACTCTCGGCGTTAATGGCGGAATGAATTTGAAACCATATAGGACAGGTTTAGGACTTTTTATGAACCACTCAAAAAACTAATAAAAGGCCTTCCTCGAAGGCCACTATCGAATGTTGATTTAGAAAGGTATGCATTAGAGTTACAAGTGCCATATTTTAAAGGTGTATTTATGAGAGATTCACTTCCTCGCCGTGGTCCCGTTATAAATCTGCTATTATTAATTTAGATAGATTTAGATAATCTGCTATTATTAATTTGGATAGTATAAGAGGAGTTGGAGCGCATTGGGTAACATATCAAAAAATAATTCAGAAGTTACATATTGCGATAGTTTCGGTGATTTACCACCACCAATTGAATTGATTCGATTTCTACGAATGGGTCGGGAAGCAGCAAAAGAAATTTACTGTACATACGATCGACATCAGACATTTGGAACAGTCTTGTGTGGACATCTATACTTAAAGTATCAGTATTGTACAGACCATTATACTGGCAATAATTTAAATGTAGATGAAGCGATGGACCAGCACCTAGAAGATTGTTTTGCTGCTACTGTAAAATACATGATATAAACATTACAGAAAAAAAAATGGTTTAAAAATTCGGAACGGAGGAAACGACGTGCTAGTTTGAGCCCTCTAAACGGCTGCAGACAACAACAAAAGGCAAAAACAATTGATTTTTTTATCAGTCATGTCGTACACATTCACTCTAACAGGACGCTCAAGTGTGTTAAGTGCAGACTTTTACTCGCCATTAGAACTGAGTCTAATAAATAACTATGGGCTTGCGCTTGTCGGATGTTACACATATAAAGAAAAAAATGACAAATCTTCACCAACTATAAACTTAACAAGCCCCCCAGGAGTATATGAAGTGTACGAGATTAAAGAAGCAATGAAAACTGCTTTACAAGTATCCGCAAAAGATAATGATGATAAAATATTTTCATTAACATCCAATAATAACACACTGAAATGTGAAATATAAACAAAATACATTATAGATTTTACAGGAGAACACTGTATTGGTAAGATGTTGGGATTTGATCGTATATTGTTAACAACGAATAACCAAAAAGATGAATCAATATCTCAAGTAGACGTTATGAAAGTACTCATAATACGTGTTGATTGTAATATAATCTCTGGGGCATACTTGAACTCACAAGAATGTCATATTTTATTTGAATTCGATATTGATGTTGAACCGAGTTATAAAATATCAAAAGAACCTGCAAACCTTATAGATTTGCCGTTGAAGCCTGAAGGACGTCAGTTCATTGACAACATTACTCTGCGCATCTTGGTCGATAACGGTGACCTTATCGATTTCAACGACGAGAAGATTATTATTAAACTGGAGCCAAAGAAACTAGCGTAAGGATGGGTTTTCGTTACAATCGCAAACCGTATATGTTTTTCTTCGATATGTCAAACAATGGCAAATCATTTTAAAAAGAAAAAAAATTGCTAGAGCGGAGCCAATTCATGATCCTGACGTTAGACCAGAAGGACATCACCGTCTCTCTGCCTCTCTGATCGTAGATTTCTTCGATCCATTGGTTTGAAAGTACGAAGTCAGCAAAAATGATGATAACTAGAGAAAAAATTGAGGTTTTTACTGAACCTATTTTGATAATTCCATCATAAGTCTGCAAGAAAACACATATAAACCCTATGGTTCACCCAAATTCCAAAATTCCGATGTAATTGGTATTCCAGTTCACTTTCAAGACATCATTTTGGATATATCGGAAAGTTACATCTATATCGAAGGAACATTAAAACCAAAAGATGCTACCAAAAAGTGTTATCTATCTAACAATTCATTAGCTTTTCTATGCGAGGAAATTCGATATAAGATGGGTGGTGAGAAAGTTGCTGTTGTCAGAAAACCAGGTGTTACTACAACCCTTAAAACAATGGTTTCCTTTGGTAGTGCACAGCTGAAATAGCTTTTGACATGTGGCTGGGGTCTAAATGAACAAAACCAACACATTGTGGATTCCACTAGTAATGTATTTTCTGGTAAATTACCCCTAAAATATCTAATTGGTTTTGCTGAGGATTATACGAAGGAGATTTTTAATATTAAAAAGGAATTGATTATAATAATTGCTGGCACTTTTAACAACTGTTATATTGGCGAAGTTGAAACCGATATTAATATTGACAAACTGGAGTGGAAAATTCGTCACATTATTCCCGAGGATAAGCAGAAGCTGAAAATATTAATAGGGGCGGTAGTAATGCAAATATCCGAATGGCCTATCGCATCTTTTCGGGCTTCTCATTCTTCGAGAAACTTCGTCCGACGTTTGGGCCATAAGAACAAGTACAAGTCTAGAAGAACGAACTGGTCCGGTTCTTAGACCAGTAAAGCGTATTTACCCGCCACCCACCTCCTCTGCTCCAATGCAAAAATCCGTCCTTTTCAGGACCACAAAATACTTTGAGCGTAGTGGACTAGGCCTACTGGGGATACCACTTAAAAAAAACGCACCAGTAGCTCTACTCCAGGGGTTTTAATCCTAGAGTGGTGAGGAAACGAGGAGGTGAGGAGAAAGTATAAACATACTTGGAGTGTTCATTTACCAGTGGTTGGAACACACATGACGCAGCGAGGAGAGGCTGTGTTCAGCGCTCGAATACATTCCGGCAAGCTACAAACATTTCAAGGTGTACAAAATCTTTTGTTAACGTTATGTTTAATAAATAGTAAAAATAACAGTAAAGTAAATCATGTTGTGTTAGCTTGGATTAGCTTATTTTACTCTTATGCTCATAAAGTAAGTTTAGTTTGCGAAAAAAACTCTCCGACAGGCTTCCCTTAACCAGTAGCTCCGTTTCCAACAATGCTACTTCCGTCTCATGACGCTCGAGTTCAACGCTTAAGTTTTTTTTTATCTTTAGTGTTTCGCTCAATAACTTAATTGTTTGGCTCAAGATACTTCGCTCATTTTCATCAGCAAAGTCCTCTAACCACAGCGTCATTGGAGACGGAGGACCTGACTCTGCGACTGCTTCCCGCTGGGTCACTTCAGTTTGATCAATTTCTACAATTGACGACGAGGATGGGGCAGGTGCTGGTGACCACGATGAGCATAACGAGGCAGCAGGTGGTAAAAACGATGGTGCCACATTCGTTCTCTTATTATCACCAGCCTTCAAAATGTTTTCCAGCTTGGAACCTCTGCGCTTCCTACTTTTAGCTGGAATCGTGATATTGCTTAATACCACGACTTTTGGTCTATATCGAAGTCATCCACCGATACTGTCAAAATGTTGAAGTTCGCCCCCCCTCGCCAATCCGTCAACAGCCTCTTGAGTGGAGCTTATTGCTGGTAGTAATGCCATTTTTTATTCTTATAATTAACTTGAAATTATTTTTTTAGAATACCTTTTGATGCTAGCGAAGAACTACTTTACCACATCGAGTTCAAATCATTTTATACACCACACGCAGCCCCTTCCATTCTTGACCCTTAAAATTTTTAAAACTACGATGTATGTAGTGAGAAACTTGCTAACTCAAGTGATCCCTCTGATCCATTAACCGAATTGCTTTGTCAATTAATTAATATTTGTCATCAGGGTATGATCTATTATGATCACTACCTTGATGGGTTCATGGAATTTCCAGTTTTTTAATCTAATATTGCAGATATTTAAGATGATATGGGCAAGATTCACCTCTTGCTAACATATCATTTGAATGGTATGCAATTTGAAGAGTAATTTTTTAAATAATGTGGTTTTATGGTTTCAAATTTCCTTTTTCCCTTAAAAAAGCGAATGGGGTGCGACAAAGAGTTCAGTTCAAGACTGGCAGCCCCGCTAAGTAATTATTTTATAGCTTAATTCACTTACATCTTACTGGCCTAAGACATATTTTTACACGTTCTATACAATTACGAAGTAGAGTCTGCATTCCATTCCGGAATATTATCCGGGACCGAGAAAAGATGAGATCGTATTTAGAAGGGTATCATTTCACCGTCGTCACTGACCACCAGTCCCTTCGTTGGCTCCATTCCATTAAAAGTCCTGCAGGAAGATTAGCTCGATGGAGCATCTATCTTCAACAGTTTGACTTCGAAATAAAGTACCGAAATGGTGTTTTAAATCGAGTGGCTGATGCATTGTCACGAGACCCAGTCAACACCGAAGACGATACGAGGAACTATCCGATCCGATTATGTCCCTCGAAGAATTCACACCGTGCAACTGATACACCACAAAGAAGACCGCCGTAGAAACCAATCCGTCCGCTTTCCCAGACTATTGTATCAAAGATAACCGGCTGTACCGTCACTTTTGGGACATGTCCGATCTCACTGAAAATGAGATGACCGACCCGTGGAAAGTTTGTGTTCCAAAGTCCGCTCGTAACGCCGTTCTAGAAAAAAATCATGACCGAGCCACCGCTGGACACCAAGGTATACCGACACCAACCGCTTGTGTAGCTCTTCGATATTATTGGCCAGGAATGGTCCGAGATATTGCTCAATATGTCCGGAGCTGTTCATCTTGTCAGCGACATAAATCTTCCCAGCAGCAACCACCCGGTAAGAAGCAACCTTCGAAAAATGACCAACCGTGGGAAACTGTAAGTACCAATTTAGTTGGACCTTTGCCTCGATCAGCCAAGGAAAACAGCTACATTGTCGCTTTTCAAGACCGTTTTACCAAATGGGTACAGTGCAGAGCGATTCGAAAAGCCACCGCCAGAGTCGTTAGTCAAGCTTTCTATGAAGAAATCATTGTCCACGCACCCTCATGTCCGACAACGGGACTCAGTACACAGGGCAAGTTTTCAGAGAACTTCTTCGAGAAATGGGCATTAATCATGGGCTAACACCACCGTACACACCGCAGGCCAATCCCGTAGAACGCACCAATAAAACCATCAAGACAATGGTTGCCCAATTCTGTGAAACCGATCATAGAAAATGGGACGTGAATCTACCAGATTTGGTCTTCGCCGTTAATACTTCATGACATGACTCTACAAGATTCTCACCGGCTTTTCTTAACTTTAGACGTGAACTGTACCCTCCGAAACCATTATACCGGAAGTCACAAAATGCAGATTCCACCGAAGCAACCGAAGCTGACCCGCCTCAGCTCGATCTATATACCGCCAGACTCCAGAAATTGAAAGACACTTATGACCTGGTTCGTGTCAATCTTGGAAGAGTCTTTACGACCCAAAGTCATCTCTACAATCTTCGTCACCGGGAATGGAGGTGCCAAGTTGGCGACAAGGTTCTAAAGCGTGAAAATCCTTTTTCATCTGCCGTAAAAGGTTTCGCGGCCTAAAGCTAGCTCACAAGTACTTCAGCCCGTACACCGTAATTAAAGTTGTCTCACCAGTTGTATATGACCTTAAAGCACCGTCTGTTAAAAAGCTTAGACATATTCATGTTAAAGATCTTAAACCAGCTCATAATCAGGCCGATTAATCCGCTTATTACTAATTGCCGGCCGACTACTGTTCGTCGGAATAGATTACAGACGCCGACCGACTGAACGTAATGCCATCTATTCCACTGAGAATGTGGCACTTTGGGAATTGGTGAGGTACCAGTACTAAGTCTGAGGATCCACCACGCCGTATAGATCTTCACAGGAACGTCTAGGTAATTGACCACACCAGCTGAATCCAGAACACCACTCCTTGATATTATTTTAGAATTGTATTTGTTTAGGGACCTAGTATTAAGTTTAATTTTCAAAATATTTATAAATAAATATTTTTCCGAAGAAGGGGGGGTGTGTAATGAAGTTACAAATTTTTATGGGGAATGTATGCATCGTACGACGATTAAATTAATATCTTCCTTTTTAAACATAGTAAAAATACGCTTTTTTCACAAAACTTATCAGAAAAATACGTCCGTCATTTCTACACATAAAGAAAGGTTGCGCAACCTACCGGAATGATATATAACGCGCCGCACTAGTAGTAAACTAAATACCCTGGGAATAAAATTCGTATCTCCATTATTAATCATCATCTAAATATTATTCTTTCAGGAAAATACTCAGGGAAATTCGGTTGTTTACTATACATAGTAAAACACGTTACGCAACTTATAAAAAATCCGACAGTATGATATAACAAGCCGCGCTTATAAATACGCTAACCCCGCCAGGTAATAATTACGATACGCCGCGGCGAGTTCGTGCAGCACAACCGCTAGATCTGACCAGCGCGAGCATGTGGGTGATCTGCGGACCATTTAAAAGCAGCTTCGCAGCCCATTTGTGGCAGTCACCGTACGCAAGCCGACCAGCCAAGAACAGCTCCAAGGTAGAACAACCACTCCCGGGACCCAGCAGATGGACTAGCCAACGCCGCCTCCTCTTACCGAAGTCGGCGATTTCCAGAGAACACTGCCATGTCGCCAGGATACTAGTAGGTATCGGAAAGGTAACAACAGGTGGTATATTGAGATAGGTATCTCTCTCGTACACACATATACACCATTCACACTATCACTCTCATGCACACATACACATCCACACTTTCACTCTCATACACACACAACTTAATACACCTTTCTCATCCTTTGGACTAGCACCGGGGTCCTGTTTACGGGCTGATCTATCCATCATGTCTCTTTCTCACACACACATACAAATACACTTCTCCCATCCTTTAGGTCGACACCGGGGCCCTGTTTACGGGTTGACTTATCCTTCCTGTCTCTCTCTCGCACACACATATGCTTTATACACACTAGCTCTATCTTACACACACACTACATATAGCTTTCTAACCTTTAGGTTAGCACCGGGGTCCTGTTTACGGGCTAGTCTATCCCTTACGTCTCTCTCTCTCTTACACACACACACCCATCCTTCGGGTCAGCACCGGGGTCCTGTTTACGGTCTGATCTATCCCTCATGTCTCTTTCACACACACACACACACACACACACACACACACACACACACACACACACACACACACACACACACACACACACACACACACACACACACACACACACACACACACACACACACACACACACACACACACACACACACACACACACACACACACACACACACACACACACACACACACATACACATACAAATACACTTTTCCCATCCTTTAGGTCAACACCGGGGCGCATATTCGTACCCGACGTAAGTAATTGCACATTTGAAGATGCCGAACTACGGTTCATAAAGGACGAGAGTGATTGCACAGAGCTGTGCGATATCGTTCGTCCGATACGATTGGCAATTAGCTGCATCAACATTGAGTCTAATATATATTTAAAATAAAAAAACTTATTACAATGTGGTTAAAAATAGAAACGCCGTTTTATATGAAAAGTACAGGGAATGACTCTGTCTATGCTCCTTAGGAATATTATTTTTCGACATATTAAGCCACTTCCATACAGCTTCTAAAACATGGATTATGCATAAGAGCATTTTAGAAGAGGGCCAGTACTTCTGAAGGACTCTTCTTTCGATCATATCATCGTCAGTGATAATAACCGTAGGGTTTAATTTAAAAGGAATGATACCGATTAAACAATCAACGGCTCGGTCAAAAACCTCTTCTTTTTGACTAGTTGAAATAATACAAGCTAAAGGTATACCGCCTGCTACTGAATGGGTGGCGAAGAAATATAGTTTGTGGTTTTGGACATTACAGTTGCTAGTCGCATCTACAAATAACACTTCGGATGATTGGCGGAGTTTCTCTGAAGCCCTTTTCATGATTCCGGTACAAAATGACACAGCATAGTGCTCACCAATTTCACAAATCTTGAGGGAAACATCAGTGTTCTTCATTAGGTTTTGACCGTAGCACTTAGTCAAGTAGCTACGGTGTGTACCCCTTAGTCAAGGGTTGATTGAGGTGTGTATCTGTCAACCAACGTGCGGGCTGACTGCAGTAATGATAACGCCTTGTATAAGGTGTGGAAGTATTAGTCAACCAACGTGCGGGTTGACCACAGCAATGATAACACCCTGTATGTGGCGTTGGGATATTACCCCTGTATGGAATAATTATAAATACCACCCCTGTGGTATAGTTATAAATACCACCCCTGTGGTATAGTGAAGCACAATGGTTAGTTTGATACTTAATTTATTCAGTCAAATCAGCCTATATTTATATATCTAGAAACTACTAAGGTATGCAGTTTGTTTCTTACATGTAAACAATATATTAAACAATGTATTGATGACTCTGCAAAATAGAATTACGTCTGGTTTGTTATTGTTCTGGTGACCTGCTTCGGGCGTTCTGATTTTATTGTAATTGCGTGTTACAGGGTGTTCCAAATGAGATGTCTACGATAACTAGACATTCTGGGGAGACCGGCAAAGTTAGTTGGCTGAATCCAACTGGGCTCGTAATGGTTTCAAGGGAATGCCTTCTTCGGAAGCAGCATTATCACTGGCTGTCGTCCTAAGGTCTCTCTGTCGATTGCTTCTTCTGCAATACCACAACGTTGCCAATACTGTAGCTGTGATCATTATTAAAGCTGAAATTAAAGTAGTGCTGATTATTACATGGTTGTGGATTGGTCTCCAATGAGTATCATCAAGATTCGCTTGAATGTTTAATTGCTCATCTGTGAGTTTGGATAATGGATTGGGAGCATCGATAACGGGTTCATCTTGTGTCGTCTGCCCATGGTGGATCACAGTAACTGATGATATGTTGATGTGGACTGGTCGTACAAATGCTTCTAGGACCGTTATCTTGTCTGATCTTTTGGGGGTTAGTATGTTCATTTTGGTCTTAATTAGGCAGTCCGGTGATATCTGAAGAATTGCGGTTTGGTTGAGATTGACATCTTCGCGAAGTCCATTGCATATTAGTGCAATTGTTAATGGTTCAGCTGTTATAACCATCCAAGCATTTGGGGTATTTAGTTCTTTCCATGTGACAGTTTGTAGCGCATTTTGACGGATTTGGCAGGACATGTTGTTACTTCTTTCGCCACCTTCAAGGGAGTTGGGGTTGCTTTCACCAGAGCAAATTCATTTGTTTCGCTCATAATAAACTACCCATATACGTGAATAAATAGCTGACTGTGGTGAACTTTGGTTGTGAGAATTGGGTACGGGACAATCTTTATGTTTGAGGGAAGTGTTCTTGATGCTGATGCGAGTGTGTCCTCTACTTGTATGGCTGATATAAGTTCAAACAGGTGTCCTCGGTGATAATGAATATCTAATAGCCTTTTGTGATAATCCAATATTTCATCAATGTAATTGGATGCTACCTGATAAATACCGAGCAGATGAATATTCAGCTTATTCTCATCGATAGTTTTGAACCACTTCTGCATGTTGCTTATGGCTGCCAGGCTGGAACTGATTTTCTTCTGAAATATGTTCAATTGGTTGTTGATTCTTACTTCGGTATCATTAAGGTAGCTACTGCTTGTAACATGAACTTAGTTTGGTGATTGGCAGCTTTGATAAGTTCGCGTTGGTTCTGGTCAAGGTTTGCGATGTTTGTATAGACTTCATCATTAACCCCGAAAACGGATGTTAGTAGCTTTCCTAATATACCTCGTTTTGAGCGTTTTGCCATAATGCCTTGAATGCCTTTGTTTATCCATTCAACTTGCCTTTCTTTGTCTTGTAAATGCTGGATTAATGACGTGCATTGAGAGTTCTCTGTTAGAGATTTGATTTGCTCACAAAGCATGTATACCTGTTGTATAGTGGAGTTAATGTTGACCACATTATCTATGAGTCTTTGCTTCTCGAACTTTAGTTCTATCCTGAACGTTCCTCGGTCTATTTTGGCATGGCCTACGTGTTCAACATATAAACCGGGAGGTGGATAGTGAATATGGTACTGTTTAGCAGTTGTTCGCTGTAGTGTTGTTAAAAATACTATGGCAATCAGGACGATTTTCCATAGTTGTTTTGCAGGTCTGAGGCAAGGCTGTTTGTTGTTGTACTTGTCGGGTTGTCTCTGAGCGTCGATGAATTCCATTGGAAGTGGAATTAGTTTATGAATTGGTCGTTTAATAAGACCTCCTTCTGCTCGCCTTAGGGTTACTACTCGAACTATATTGTCAGTAGAAGGATGTATTTGTGATATTCTAGCTAGCGGCCATTTGCATGGGTTGATATCTTGCTCTTTTATTATTACTAGGTCACCAACCTTACAGTTGTCGTGACGTGTCTGCCACTTGTACCTTTGCTGAAGTTGGTGCAAATACTCGGATGACCATCGATTCCAAATATCCTTCTTTATTTTCTGAACCAATTTCCATCTCTCCAACAGATTGGAATATATATTTGTAGAGATCGGATCTGGTGGGGATACAATGCTTCGTCCTACCAAAAAGTGACCGGGTGTAAGGGCATTTAAATCGTTTGGGTCTTCCGTTACTGGGCATAACGGTCGTGAGTTTAGACATGCTTCAATTTGATTCATCAAAGTTGTCATCTCTTCGTAAGTTAATGGGGTTTCTCCAAAGATTCTTTTGAAGTGGTACTTCATTGATTTCACTCCTGCTTCCCAGAGGCCGCCAAAGTGAGGAGTGTGTGCCCATAGAGACAAAATGGTCTTGGACATCGTTATTTTTAAGTGTTGCTTTGATTTCCCGTTGGAGTATTTTATTTGCCCCAACAAAGTTAGTTTCATTGTCGTTGTACAAGTGTTCACAGAAACCTCTTCTGGAAATGAATCGACGAAAAGCGGCTAGAAATGCGTCGGCTGACATATCACTAACTACTTCCAGGTGGACCGCTTTAGTTGCGAAACACACAAATATTGCAATGTAACCTTTGTACGCTCTATGGCCTCGTCCTTTCGTGGTTTTAATTTGTAGAGGGCCAGTATAGTCCACGCCGGTATGAGCAAATGGTGGCGAAGGTGTAACTCTTGCCCTTGGTAGTCCTCCCATTAGTTGTTCAGCTGCTTGAGCTTTAAGCCTAATGCACTTAACACACCTGCCAATGACATGCTTTATTGCTTTTTTGCCACTAGTGATCCAATATTTGTTTCTGATGTAGGTTAACGTTAGCTGATTTCCTCCATGCAGTACCTTTAGATGTGAGTCGAGAATGAGGAGTGTACTTAAATGGCTTTTATGATGCAGGATAGCAGGATGTTGGGCATCATATGGTAGCTGCGATTTCTGCAGCCTTCCCCCCACTCGAAAAATCCCTTCAGCAACCAGAAATGGGTTGAGACTGAGAATCTTACTGCTTTTGACACACTGCATTCTTTTCTGGAGTGTCTTAATCTCATCCCCAAAGTACATTTGTAGTTAATTTTTAATGATCTGGTCCATAGAGTCCCTTAATTCTTCCACACTCAGCGTTCCAGTTTGTTTGGTTTTGTTTCTGCAGTTGTTTAGGAATCTCCGACAGTAAGATATTATTCTAAATAACCTGTTTAAGTTAGAAAATCTCGTGATTATATTTTCTTTAGGTTTGTTTTGTTGCGTCATGACTGCGTGCAAACAATTTTTTCTTTCTTCCTCTGTGGCTGCATTTTCTTCTGGTATTGTTAAATCGTATACTGTCGTTGATTGTAACCATGACGGGCCGTGCCACCAAATGGGGTGATCCTTTAATTTTGAGGGTTCTAAACCTCGTGAAATAACATCCGCTGGGTTGTCGTCTGTCTTCATGTGGCGCCAATGACGGCCTGGTAGGTATGTATTTATTTCAGACACTCTGTTGGCCACAAAGGTTTTCCATCTGGTCGTATCTCCTCTGATCCATGACAAAGCTATCATGGAGTCTGTCCAAGCGTACCTCGTGGATTGTGAACGGGATAGAGCAGCAACAGTCCTTTTCATGAGCCTGGATAACAGAATTGCAGCGCATAGCTCTAGCCTGGGAAGTGTTGTTTTTTGTCTAACTGGTACCATTTTAGATTTGGCCGTCAACAAAGTGATAATACTTTCTTCTGCGTTCATTACTTTCACGTAAATAACAGCACCATAGGCTTTTTCTGAAGCATCGCAGAATCCGTGAAATTCAATTTGGCTATGTTGATTTTGTTTGGTCCATCTCGGTATTGTGAGGTAATCAATATTTTTTAAATCCAATTGAAACGCTTTCCATTTGTGTTTTATCGTATCTATAACTTCTTCGTCCCAACTTAACCCCTGAAGCTATAATTCCTGGATAAGCAGTTTTGCTTGGATAACCACTGGGGCTAACCATCCTAATGGGTCAAATAATTTGGCTATTTCGGATAAAATTAATCTTTTCGTTATTGTCTGGTTCATAGTAATGTCTGTTTTGAACCTAAACGTGTCATCCTGGATCGACCAGTGAACTCCCAGGGCTTTTCTAGTACCATCTTCGCTTATCTCAAGAGTCGAATGGTCTCTCATCCTTTGTTCCAAATGCTGTGATAGTTCCACCTTATTGCTGGCCCATTTTCGCAAGGTGAATCCTCCAGTTTTGAACATTTCAATTAATTCGGATTGGAGCATCTTGCATTGTGGTTTGTGCTGCTATAGGGAACTTGTGTTTTTCATCCCTTGCTAGTTGCTGGATTGTTCTTATAGCAAGATAAGGTGCTGCTGCTGTCCCATAAGTCACTGTTGTAAGATTGTATTCTTGCATGGATGATGTGGCATCGAATCTCCATAGAATTGTTTGAAATCCTTGGCCCTTTGGATGGATTTTAATTTGTCGATACATTTTCTCGACATCTGCCGTCATGGCGATTTTGTATGTTCTCCACCGTAACAGTATATCTGATAAATCCTGTTGGAGTTTGGGTCCAGTCTGCATAGTGTCATTTGGGCTCAGACCGGATGATGTTTTACTTGATGCGTCGAATACCACTCTTAATTTAGTTGTCGTACTTGACTGTTTAATAACAGGTTGGTGAGGAATGTAATATTTTTGATTATTTCTGGATTGTTTGACTATCTTCATGTGATCTAAGTATAAGTACTCTTGTAGGAATTGTTTATAGTCATGTTCAAGTTGCTCTTGCTTGTCTAGCTTTCTTTCGAGTTGTTGTAATCTAGCTGCGGCCCTTGTTTTAGAGTCCCCCAGTTTATTTTCTTGTCCGTTAAAGAGGTTGCGAACTGTGTATGTTCCATCTTTGTTTCTTATCGTGTTTGCTGAATAATGATCTTCGCAGAACTGCTCGTTTTCTGACATTTTCCTTGTTTGTGGTACCTCTTCTAATTCCCAAAATTTGGTCAATTGTTGGTCTTCCTCGACACACGTTATCATACTAATCACGTGAACTCTCTTTTTGTTGTTAACCACTATGTTGCCTGATAGGATCCATCCAATTTCTGTATACTGCCCAAGCAGTCCCTCATTGGTTTTTCTAAGCCCGTCGAGTATGACCGAACCGTATTCTTTTGCACCTAGTATCATGTCGATTGATCCTGGCTTGTGGAAAGTAGGATCAGCAAGTATATCGTTGTTTCATATTTCTACATTCACATCGATTTGGTTGGCCGGCAGGGCTTGAGTAAACCTTGGAAGTACTAAGCATTGTACTCCAAGTTTAAATTCACTGGGGAAGCGAGGTATTACTAATATGTCTATCTTCCATTTGGCAGTTTGTGGATCACCCGCTCCTAGACCTGCCACTTCTGCTCGTACTGGCGTGCGAGTTAGTCCGAGGAGGCTAGCCGCTTCTTCTGTTATAAGTGATGACTGTGAGCCCGGACCAACTAGTACTCGAAGAAATTCTGTGGAGTTGTTCGAGGTTCGAGCTCTTATTAGTGCTGTTGCTAGGAATACTGCTTCATTCTCTCGTCCTATATAGCTTCCTGTGTGAGGCTGATGGTTGCCAGAATACTGGTTGCTGTGGTATGATTTTCTTGTTCCTTGTTGAGATCTAACTGACTGCCTTGAATCCTGATCCTGGTATTTTTGATAGTGCCTAGCGTCTTGAGTTTTTGGTAGTTTATCAGCTGTATGTAACATGGTATGGTGGGCCTGGTTGCAGATGTGACATCGGATTATTGAATTACACTTGATTTTAATGTCGTGATTTAGGCAATTATAACATAACTTTTTGTCTTTAATTGCTTTCCGTCTATTTACAGGAGTCAAGGCTTGAAATTTCGGGCAATGGTGTATAGCATGAGAAGTTCCGCAGTACTTGCAGGAGTTTTCCGTAATGGCTCTCTCTTGTGTGACGTCAATTGAAATCTTCCTCCTAGCTTGGGAGAATGTTTCCAATGACTGTTCGTATATTTTATTAGTTTCAAAATCCCATTTCCTGCATATTATACGACAGATTAATGGACTCCATGAGGTAGTGTCTATATTCAGGTTTTTTAGTGCCTCCAAACACTCGATGACTATGTCGTGCAGTTGCTTTAGTTTGTAGGCGGATTCATATTGTATCACCGCAGGGTCGAGGATTTTGTCAATTAGTTTTGACACTATTAGTCTATCATTATTGTATCGATTACTAAGGACATTCCAGCTTGTTTGATAATTTCCCCTGGTTATCTGAAGGTGTTTAATTAATCTACCCGCTTCTCCTTGGACGTGTGTTTTTAGGTATTGCATTTTTTCAATATCAGTGATTATCTTGTTTTCATGCACAACTTTGGTAAAGATATCTCGAAATGGCCCATTCATCATATCGTTCGTCAAATACTGGCAGCTTGATCTGTGGCAGGTTGATATTGCAAGCTCTCGTTGTCACCACTGGCGTAGTTGGCTGCTCTTTCTTCTCTAATTGTTCCAGGATATTTTCATATCGTCGTTCAAGGTTTTCGTATATTTCTCGAATTGAATTGGCTTGAACTTGTACTTTAAGCTCCACATAGATTTCAGCAATTGTCTCCCATTGTTTCTTGATTTTGTGCGCCAATAATGGGCACCGGGAATATGCTATGCCAGTTTCTAGTATATTTATCCTTACTTGTTCTTCTTTCAAACGGTTTGCCTCTAACTGCAACGTTAACTGGGTTGACGCTGATTGTATTTTCTGGCGTCCTTTCTGGATGAGTTTCATCGTATCTTCAAAACAATTTTTTAGTTGGCTGTAGTAATTTTCCTTGTAATACACGTGATTCGAGCAGTTCATGCCTTCTATCTTTGCGTGATTGTTCTCAATAGTATTCCAGAGTGATTTTACTGCGGCCTGTTTGTCATTGTAGTATTTTTCGGTTTTTATGGCTGTAGAGTCTTTTTTTATATTTGTAAAATATCGTAGGATTTCTTTGCCTAGTTGTTCCTGAGATTTAGCAATCTCGTTTACTTGTTAAATTTTGTGGCGTTAGATTTGACCTGTACTGGTGTTTGTCAATTTTTTTTTTGTTTGACTTTTTTTTTTTTTTAGTCTTCTCCAAATAGTTCCTTAAATCTGGCTTGTAAGTCGGTAGTGTTCTTCTCAATAGCGGACGTCGTCGATACTCTTGATTTGTATGTTCTCGATTCACTGTTAGTTTTCAGCTGTGTCTTTGGTTTCAGTCTGGATGATGTATCGGGAAATTCAAAGGTTTCTTTTTCAATGGTGGGTGTCACTGGTAGACCTGATTCGTGTGTTTGGATTTGTATCTCTTCAGTTGTGGTATTTTTAAGTAATTTTAATACCTCCTGCTTGGCTGTTTGTCTTTTTGCTTGTCTTTGATTGCGGTTTAATTTTCTTCTTGCCATGAACTTGATTGTGTGTGTTTTGGATGTTTTGTAATTGTGCGATGTGTGCTTATAACGTTTTTGGCAGAATTAATATCCAAACCCGCCAGCGGTTACTGGCACAGGTTAGTATATTCAATACCTGCAGTATTTTTCTCGCCAGCGTTAACTGGACAACTAGAAAAAATACTCGCCTTTTTGTTCTTGTGGCGGAATAAATACGCAAACCCGCCAGCGGTTAACTGGCACAGGTTAATATATTCAATTCCTGCAGTATTTTTCTCGCCAGCGTTAACTGGACAACTAGAAAAATACTCGCCTTTTTGACTTTTTTGTGTAGATGTAGTCGTGTAGATGTTTGGTTAATTGTTTTTTGGCAAGTTCTTTCTTCGTTCCACGCCTCTAGGGTGCTTCTTCACGTTATGTTACTCAATTCGCACAACGACATCAGTAAATTTGTGGACACTGTGTAATGGTATCTTCCTTGATTCTTGTGGGCTGTTTTTTTTTTTCAAAATCCAAATCCAAACTTACGTCAAATTTTCTTTTGCTCGAAGGACCAAATGACCGTACCACTTAATCAAGTAGCTACGGAGTGTACCCTTTAGTCAAGGGTTGATTGAGGTGTGTATCTGTCAACCAACGTGCGGGCTGACTGCAGTAATGATAACACCCTGTATAAGGTGTGGAAGTATTGGTCAAGCAACGTGCGGGTTGACCACAGCAATGATAACACCCTGTATGTGGCGTTGGGATATTACCCCTGTATGGAATAATTATAAATACCACCCCTGTGGTATAGTTGTAAATACCACCCCTGTGGTATAGTGAAGCACAATGGTTAGTTTGATACTTGATTTATTCAGTATATTTATTTTTATCCTATATTTATATATCTAGAAACTACTAAGGTATGCAGTTTGTTTCTTACATTTAAACAATATATTAAACAATGTATTGATGACTCTGTAAAATAGAATTACGTCTGGTTTGTTGTTGTTCTGGTGACCTGCTTCGGACGTTCTGATTTTATTGTAATTGCGTGTTACAGGGTGTTCCAAATGAGATGTCTACGAGAGCTAGACAGGTTTTGTTGCAGTTTTGATAACATGTTTATTCCTACTTTTTCACCATAATTTGATTTAAAATGATGTCTCCATATATTTTCAAAATCTGATTTTTTGGGGCAGAAATGATGATCTGAAGATAAGACGTCATATTTATCACCAAATTCTTCCATCTTCTTAAAACAAAAGCTGTGATATGCAGAAGCTACTGAATGACCCCTTTCAAAGTACTCGCTAATGGGTCTTTTTATAAGAGCTGCTGCGCTTTCAACAGTGTGATTGTGTGTCAATTCAAATTGAATGATGCAAGGCCACTCGCTACCTAGCTCATCGGGAATTTTTGCTCGAGATTTTCTTTTGGGAATGTGAATAACTAAAACCGTTAATTTCGCAGGGACATTCTATATTTCTAGAAAGATGTAGTCTTTTTCGTGGCCCACTTAATTTATGAACTATCGTATTAAAGTGGCAGTGATACAATCTTTTGAAAACGTACTTCCTTGCCTTACATGGGGGCGTTCTTACAGTCCTTGTTATTGACCATGTGCCTTTAGTTAGCTCGGATATCTCGGAGACCCATTTCTGTAAAATATTGTTCCATTTAACCCTATTTTATCACAAAATTTTATTATTATTTCATATTTTACAAAAACGGTAGCTATCCTTGTAACTTACACTGATTAGGAACCGATTTTAAACTAAAATTAGTTTTAAAATATTGTTTTATGCTCACTATGAATTTTCATACTTTTAAAATTAGGAAATGTTAATAAGTGGACTCATTAATAATTGAAAGAATAAGTACTTAATGAAATAAATTTTACGTTTTGAAAACTTTAAATTTTCCATTCAACAATGTACTTCATAATTTTCAGCATCGAGTATATGCATATTATGATGAACGAAATAAATTAAAATGGATTTTACTTAGTAATCAGAAAGAGTAGAAACGTCCCTATGCTTAACACAAGCAGATGCAGACAATAGACAGTTCGCAATATTTATTCCTGATTTATTGGAAGTTTATTACCTACTAATTTAAAATTAAAATCAGACCTAAATAATAACTTAACTTGAACAATACCCCCAATTTATTTTATTTGAGTAATTTCTCAAAAAAAAAAAAATTAAAAAAAAAGTTTTTCTACAACCGTGCGTAATTTACTCACTTTACGCCCTGTTTAAGACGCGTAAAATTTGCCATTTTAAAAGAGTCCGTAAAGTAGCTTTGACATTTATTTCTATCCTGAACTGACACTTGTCAAAATATCAAAATTTTCAAATTACTTTACGAACTAGTGCGTAAAGTAATTTTCTTTACACACTAGGGCGTAAAGTAATTGGTAAATTTTGATATTTTGCAACAGTTTTTTTGGTTTTAGAAAAAAAATTGTATGTTACTAGTGTGTAAAGTACCTTTTTTGACTCATGTGATTTTCGCCTACGGCTCGTGCGTAAATATTCACATTCGTCAAAAAAGAATCACTTTACACACTTGTTGCATAAATAAATAAGGACTGAACCTAGAACCGTCCGCACAAAAGTCGAATACCTACTTGACCACTGAGCCAATATGCCATCTCGACTTGAGTCATCTAAAAGAAAAACGACCTGCATTGATTGATTGTAATCTGTTGTAGGGTATCGATGGACCTAAAGTGTAGCCACAACCATTAAATGACCCTATACATTGTAATTAAGTATGAATATTATAATTCATTTAAAAATATATTCGACAGTAAAAAATAAAAATAAATGATAAATTGGATGCTTACAAAATACGGCAAATTGAAGCGGCGATGCACCGAGAGCGACTGAATGAGGTACTGCTTTGGGTATTGGTTAATTCGACGGTGACGCGACTAACGCCAATAGGAATCGATTTATGCTCCTGTAGCACGGTGCACACGCGCCGATCACGCGCCATAATTTGTTTTGATTTATTCTATCGTGGCTTTGGATACATAACACACTGCCACTTTAATACAGGGCTTATTAATCTTAAACATCTTACTATTGATTTCTATGCAGGCAGCTTTTTTGTTTTCAAGGTGAATACAAGTCGGGAATAAATATCGAGAAACTATCTGAATCGAATCCGTTTCGAAAATACAACACGATAACTAACCTCAAAAATTTTACACTTGACGGCATGATATAATACTTAAATACTTACATCGATTTCTTTTTCAGCATTAAATTTAGTTCTTATTGTGTCGCTGCTAACATGGTGGTAATCATAATTTTCTGGAAGTATACTATACATTTTATACTTTTATAATACAAATTACATACAAATTAATACAAATCAATAACACGCTGACATCTACTTCTACCTTATTTCAAGACAGAAAGAACACGAAGTATTCTTATCGGTCGACTGATTTTACACACAATGTGCAATCACTTATGTCCGTTAAGTAACCTGGGTCGCATAAGTTCGTTTATTTCCGGTTGTGCAATAACGTACGTCCGATACGAATATGCTACCGGGGCTCTGTTTACGGGTTGACTTATCCTTCCTGTCTCTCTCGCACACACATATGCTTTATATACGCTATCTCTCTCTTACACACACTCACTAGATATAGCCTCCTAACCTTTAGGCTAGCACCGGGGTCCTGTTTACGGGCTGGTCTATCCTTTCTGTCTCTCTCACACATATATTCATTATACCTACCTCGCACACCCCATACACACAGTTCATAAAAATAACTTTATACACCATTTTATCTGAGAGTGCCTATGTTGATAACCCTTGGTAAAGTGATCTGGCAAAGTAACGCAGTGCGAATAAATCTACCCGCGCACGCGCATTAATGAGTGGGAATCGGTGTTGGCTACCATATAACCGTACCGTACCGAACCGTACCGCCTAGAGTCAATTTTGTTAACCGATCTTAACTTCGTCTCGAACGCTGTCATTATACAACAATGTTTAACTATCTCTCTCGTTTCTCTCTAGTTGTTTTATGCATACATTCCCGTTCTCTTACTTGTTCATTAGGAGTTGCTATATTTTATTTATGGGTCTAGGCTAAGGATTTATTGTGAGATACAAGCACGTAATACATAGGATATATTCTTTGTTTTCTACGTGGGTGTTTTATTTCTCTTTCTTTGTAATTACATTAAGTGATACCGTCTCTGTCTTGCGCATTGACCTCTGGTAAACCATCTCCACGGTTTAAAAGATACCTGTGTGCGTTTGTGGGCTCTTTACTACGTCAATCCAAAGGGTGGCGCCCGAGATTCAGCCGTTGGATGCTTCAAGTCATGGATCATCAGATGAACGACAGTGACCGATGTTTACCGAACACCTCCGAAAAACCGAAGTGCATCACAGTTGCCATAAATCTTGAACAACTCTGTATAGATCACATAAACCCTATATTAAATCAATAGCTATTAAGAGAGGAGTCTGAATATATAATAATCTACAGGATTTTTATTTACCCTGTATACCGTTATCAAAGAAGGCTAAAGAACCGCAGTTAAAAGAAGACCACATTTGGAAGTTTTAACCATGCTAAATGATTTATGCTAACGCATGGAAAAGCATTTTTTCGGTAATAATTTTTTTTAACATTTCGCTAGGCCGCCATTTTGTTTTGCCATATTGGATTTTTACCAAAATGTTACCAGGTCATCTCCATATGACCCTTAGTTATTGACAGACAGACCGACGGAATCGAGAAAATATGTTTTTCGTCAGAGGCCCTGAAACGTAAGGATCTGAAAAAACCTGGGAGGGTGATTTTTTCACGATAACAATACTTCCCTTTTATGAGGGAAGTAATAGTAACAATATATTGTATCTTCCTAATCATCTTAAATACAATTCTAATACATGGTCGATGTTTGTGACATCGGTAATTAGGTACACTGCTGGTTTGCTTTAAAGAACAATGATTCGAAGGAAACCGATTCCCTTACACAATATCTGTTTATTATTTACTTGGTACACATCTCATTTAATTGTTTTTCATTGTATGACTTATAATAATTACTGTAATATATTTAGAAATAGCAGAAAGGAAATTACCGATTTCAATGAAATCAAAATGATTCACAGTTCGATGAGTGAAACACATTACATTATGAAATGCCGATTTTTAATAGTCAAATTGTGTTATGGGCAATACGTCGAAGCATTATGAGTTTTTCATCAAGAGACTTCATAAATTCTGTAAGCGCATGCTTATACCCAATATGCCCACATTAGAGTTCAAGTTTATTTTTAGTGGGAGATATTAGGGATACAAAGTCGGTTTAACTAACTGATATTTACTTTGACCCGCTGTAATTATGAAATCGTATTGCGACAAAAATAATCTATGGGTGATCGATCTACACTGTCCGTCAAAAAGTCCGGCAAAATAGAAAATTATGGTGGTTGTCAAAGAAAAAAAATATATTTTTCTCATTAATATATTTTAAATATTTTATTTTTATAAATGATAATGATTACGAAAAATTCGTTTGTTGATTGATTAAAGAGGTAATTTACATTAACAAAAGTACACATTTTTTTAATATCACACACAGCAAAAACATATTCCCTTACATCTGTCGAGAGACCGTGCAAATATTCTAAGGGGTGACCTCATTAAACACCTCACTTGGTAAATATCTTGTCTCTTTTTCTAATTCGCAGAGTTAATATTGGCAACGCTGTAGGGATGTCACAACTTACTCGAAATTTTTGCGGATGTTTCAAGGTAGCTTTTGCGCAAATGATATTAAATATAAATGGATGTCACAGCGATGGTATAAATTTAATCATTGTTTTAACAGTTATCAAATATTTCTATAAAAGCCATATTTTAGTTTTTTCTTTATGTCCCTTCTTTCGGCTGGACGTCACAAAGTTCAAATTTTTATCGGATGTCACAATACCAGGAGGATCAGTATATATATATATATATATATATATATATATATATATATATATATATATATATATTATAAACAAACTGACCAATGCTTTACCTATGGTGCATAGTTAAAGAAAATTACATTTGACATTTTTAATTCTTCTTCTTTTTTTAGCTCTCTGTAAAAGAGAATTTTGTTCATTTTGTTTTTTTTTATAAAAAATATAAAAGTCGTTTTAATTAATAAAAACGTTTTATCATTTTTTTTTCCTAACACCTAAGAAAACTATTTGCAATAATAATAAAAACAGAAACTAGTACTTTAATATCTATTGAAACTGTACTTTAGAAAATGCTCATATACACATTATTTTCCCTAAGGGGGCGCTTTTTTTCAAAATAAGGATTCCGGATTATGTCTCGGATTAGTTTTGGCCTTTTTACAAGGGTCTTGGAAACATCGTACATCGATGTTTTCTTTCCAATGTATTGATCAGATCGATGTTACATGAACCGATGTCGATATATCGATGTTTTCTGAAAAATTGCCATTCCTAGTTAAGCGCGGTCCCGGTTTGTGGCGGTTCCTGCACTGGAGGTGATTTACCATTTTTTGAAATGGCACCTATTCATAAGGACGGAGCTGTGACATACCTTCCACTTGAAAAGAATGCTGAAAATTCAGTTTCCTTTTTGTATGAATCCAGGAAGAGATTTCCAGATGAAGCCTTCGCCTTCACAGATGCATTCAAGGAAGATGGCCGAACAGTGGGATTAGGCATATGGGGCCCCAGCTTTCAGAATTATTGTCAATCTGCTCTGCTGAGATATGCCATATATATGTATGCCGTATTTACTGGCCTTGAACTAATAGAAAATTTTAGATTGACCAATTTAGTAAAATTTTCAGACAGCCAAAGCGCATTGGACAAGATTAGTAGCAGTTCTAAGCCCACCGGTGATCACACTACAATCGCAACCAAGAGAAAAATGCATGAAATGGAAAACGGGGACTTTAAGATTTCTTTGGCTGTGGGGGATAAATTGGCCAATTTGGGAAGACTTCTCAGAACTAGTACGAATATTAGAATGGATTACAGAGAATGTATCCCTTCATACAAACAACGTTTCTTTGAGAAGGAGATATGGAAACAGGTCTATCTCACCAAGGGAGGATTCTACGAGGCACAAACACCGTATATCAAAGCTTGGTTTACAGCATCAAAATCCCTGCAAAGGGAGGAAATTGTTACTATATACAGATTCAGAAGAGGTCACTACATCTTCATAGACTTCGAATCGTCGATAGCCCAAATTGCGAATGTGGAGAGCCGGGTTCACTACCTAATATACTTTTCGAATGTCCCCTACATTTTCAGGCTTTCTCTCTGTTATAAAATTCCCTACAACGGGATATAGAAACTGGTCCAATTAATCTGTCTTGCCTAACCAACCACCCTAATTTTGCAGCTGAGAGCATTTGCAATTACTTGAGAATATGTGGATTGAAAGTTTAACGATATATACTTATTTCTGTGAATCCTTTTAGCCTCAGCTAATAAGGGTAGGGCCCTTCTTGACCCACTTTAAAGTGGACCCTTGTTGCCATTTACACAAAGGGAGTCACCAAGACGTCCGTATAGTCACAGCAGCTTAAGGATATTAAAAGTCAGCCAATGTAAAACCTAACCTACAAAAACAAAACTTAAAAAGGAAGTACACATTTAGTCTTCCGGTTTGTCTCGTCGAAAGCAGACCTCTGTGTTATTAACATAAGTGGTTCCACGTGTTCGGTTCTGCTGCTTTATTCCGGGGGGAAACGGGAGACTCAACCGCTCAGTGTGGAAACTAACGACCCCGCTAGAAAGGGAGCAAACGCTGTGAACGTTCCTGCATTCTATCTCGTTCGTCTGCCGCAGTTCTACAAAGAATATTAGCGTAATGGCCGCTATGTGGCGGGAGTGGGAGGGGTAAGGTGATAGTTTGAAAGAAAGGTTCATCTCGTGATATCAGTAGTACTCTCAAGGGGCACCCAGTAGAAGCCTAGATGCATTTCATAAATTAAAATTAAAAGAGGAAAAGTCAAGAAGTATTTTAAAGATTCAGGGTGTCCGGGAGTTTAAAACCCGCCATCCGGACATCCTACCGATAACGTCTCCAAACTGGAATAAGGTGTAAATTATCTAGAAGGGTTGCCCCAGCTCTGACTAAGCCCCGGGCGGAGAGCAATCTGGCGACTGCCTTGTAGCAAAGCCAATATGTCCTGTTATATAACAGGATAAACAGGAAAGTTAAGTCAAGTACACATTTGTGGTTTAAAAACAAGTGATAATTTTACGTTGGAACTAAATATAATCGTTTATAACCTATATTTCAAAAAAATTATCTAACACAACACAGGAAAATACACAAAGAAAAATAAACTTTGACGTCAATGGACGGAAACGAATGTCCTAACTTTCATTGTGTTCCACGCTTTATCGAAATCGTTCAATCTGTACGTGGTCAAAAGTTATTTTTTATCAATAAATTTAGGAAACTGTTACAAATTAAGGATTGAAAATAATATTCATTCATTCATTTCATTCTAATATTCATTAGGAATCAATATTTATTTACAACGAAACGTTATATAGGTAACAATAGGTAATTATTATTAAATCAACTTCAACTATTCTAAAGAGATATGCACCATTCGGCAAACATGTGAGAATCCGACAGAGTCGTGATATGGCTTTGTATTTATATTTTTAAGGACGGCAGTTGCGAACATAAATCAAAAAGAAAATAGGCTTAAACTAAAAAATTCGACAAAAATTCCCGCTAAAAAAAAGATTTCCTGTATAATTTGTAATGCCTGCAAGGGGAATAACCGATTCTCAAAATGCATAGGTAAAAACCTTACTTCCTACCAACTGAGTTTGTATATAGCTATCTTATACGTCACAATTACAGTGATTTTGAAGTAAGGTGATCACCTGCATCATCTGCATTTCATATGAATATATTCAATTAAATAGGTAGCAGTGTTGTTGTTTCAGTTTCAAGAAATGTACTAAAACATGATGGAAAAAAGTACTAGAAGTACTAGAAAACGGCTTTTTTTAGTACATTTGTACTAACTTTTTTATATTAAAATAAGTTTCATATTATGTTGTACATAAATATAAAAAATTAGCTAATTTTGAATAAGGTATTCAATGAAAACAGTTTATCAAAAACACGTTAAAGAATTGCATGATGGTTGTAACCTTTTTTTTTTTACTGTAAATAAAAGGAAATATTTTTTTTTGTGTTTAAGGGCAATTTTTTTAATAAAATGCTACAATTTAAAAAACATATAAAAATGTATTTCTTATACTGAAGATATATACAATAGCCGCCAGAAGGTTTACAAAAAATACTTTATAGTTTTATTTTTGAAGCATTTTGCAAAAAATTGCTGCATATAAATAAAAATAGATTTCGTGGTATCGAAACTTGATTTTAATATTATAAGGTATGCAAAAAGAAAAGTTCTAGATCTAGAATACGCAGTTAAGGTGTTAAAGACGGAACACAATGAAAGTTATGTCATTTGTTTTCGTAAATTTACGTCAAACTTAATTTTTCTTACTGTATTTTTCGGTGTTTTGTTAGATCCTTCGCTGAAATATTCCAACATAAAAATAATCACTCGTTTTTATATCACACATCTGTACTTTCTTTGTAAGTTTCGTTTTTGTAGGATAGTTTTTACCTAAAACGAATACTGAAGCTCCATGGTGTTCCGCGCATTAAAGAAGGTCTTATACGCATGTGGTAATAAATGGTGCAGAGCTATGAGCCTATCTGCAACGTTAGAATTAGATAAACGAATGGTTTGAATTATGAAGGGGTTGCGGAACCGATCCGCATTCTTCAAAACAGGGTATTTTTATTTTTTCTTACTTATTAAAATTTTTTTTTGTAAATAAAAAAGTACTAGATTTTGAGCAGTACGTACTAAATCACTAGATTAAAAAAAAAAGTATTAAATCTAGAGCAAATGTACTAACTGCAACAACACTGATAGGTAGCAAAATAATTTCCATTGTTTGACTGATATCACAAGATAGTTTATCAAAAACTAAGATAGGAATGTGAAAGTTATTTTGTTCTAGGTCCAACCGTTCAGGTGCTATGACGGCTTAAAGAAGCAAAAATGTCAATTTTCAAACATCAGTATATAAAAAACAGTTTGAGACATATAGTAGCCTCATTAAAATTGATCATAGAATTCAAAAATGTAATAAACATCCAATATTATGTTCGTTTAAAAAACGCAGCATCCTTGGCGTAAGTTTCTGTTACTCATTCAATTGTTTTTTTGTTACGATTATCGAATTCTCTGAGCTAAAATACGTCGATTGGCTATTTTGAATGTCTTGAGAAATACGGGGGAAAAAATCCGTTTTTCGTCTTCAATGGAAGTACATTAATCAGACATTAGTCACTTAATTTATTGTGATTATATGCATGTAGTAATATCCTTAGGAGTAATTTGTACATGGAGTAAGAAATTTAAGAGGGAATTAACAAAATTGGAAATTAACATTTTGATAGAAGGGAGTGTATGAAATTCTATCAAAACGTTAATTTCCAATTTCGTTATTTCTCTCTTATATCTATCACATATATATGTATACATCACCCCTGTGTATATTACTACAGACATAAGCAATGCGCTTAAATCAAGATACCAATGTTCGATTTATGTACAGGGTGCGGAATGTCAATAATATTATTAATGTAAGCATTCCCGATTTTTCAAAAAAACTTTGTATATTCAAAACAAATGACGATATGACAAATTGCTAGAAATTGTTTTTCTGCATCTTGCTACAGATCATTCTGGCCCAGAAAAGAAAACTTAAAAGTAGGTGAGAAAAATTCCCGATTTTAACAAACTTTTTCAAAAATATGACGGTACCATTTCACACCCTCTGTAATAAAATCTAATTCAATATAAGAAAATTAAAAAAGTAGATCCTTTTATTAAAAACAAAAATTCAAAAATTTCAGTCATGCAAAGCAGTTTAGTTATTTAACACCTAAATAAATAATTTTACTTTGCCAGCTTTATTTTTGGAAACTTGATCATTTGGCCTAACAATTCCTAACTGTTGCGATAAATTAGATTGTATTGAAATTAGAGCACGATTTTCTAGTCTTTCCTAAGACATTGTAGATCATAAATAGTTTTTAATGATCTTTAATTTTTAAAATGACCACTCAGCCGTGGACATAGAGACCGGTATGGATAACAAAATGCGTAATGTAATGCTAATGTTTAGAAATGAATGATTTAAATTATTAGTTCTGATATAATTAAGCGCTTCGAGTCGAGAAGCAACAATTTCTACAGAATTTTGCAAAAACTGTAATTCGTGCATAAGATCTATACCATTTATATCTCGTTCATATCTGACATTATCTGTTAAAGTCTCTTCAAGTATATAAATATAAATTAAGTTGATCTTGTTCAGAATTTATGTTGAAACTACCAATATTCCACAAAAAGTAAAAAATACAAACATGTGATCATAATAGCTCGAATCTTTCATTTACCGATGAAATAGCTATGTCTAACACATCAAAAAAAATTAATAAAATTTAATCCTGCGTTTATTATCGGCTGATCTTCTCTTTGTTAGGAAAATTGTTTTTTTATATTTCGAGGTCTTAAAGAAGTTTGATTTTTAAATGTCGAAGAGTCGACTCGAAGCGCTTAATTATATCAGAACTAATAATTTAAATAATTCATTTCTAAACATTAGCATTACATTACGCATTTTGTTATCCATACCGGTCTCTATGTCCACGGCTGAGTGGTCATTTTGAAAATTAAAGATCATTAAAAACTATTTATGATCTACAATGTCTCAGGAAAGACTAGAAAATCGTGCTCTAATTTCAATACAATCTAATTTATCGCAACAGTTAGGAATTTAATTAGGTTTTAAATAACTAAACTGCTTTGCATGACTGAAATTTTTGAATTTTTGTTTTTAAGAAAATGATCTGCTTTTTTAATTTTCTTATATTGAATTAGATTTTATTACAGAGGGTGTGAAATGGTACCGTCATATTTTTGAAAAACTTTGTTAAAACGGGATTTTTTCTCACCTACTTTTAAGTTTTTTTTTTCTGGGCCAGAATGATCTGTAGCAAGATGTAGAAAAACAATTTCTAGCAATTTGTCATATCGTCATTTGTTTTGAATATACAAAGTTTTTTTGAAAAATTGGGAATGCTTACATTAATAATATTATTGACATTCTGCACCCTGTACATAAATCGAACATTGGTATCTTGATTTACGCGCATTGCTTATGCGTGTAGTAATATACACAGGAGTGATGTATACATATTGTGATAGATATATGAGAGAAATAACGAAATTGGAAATTAACGTTTTGATAGAATTTCGTACACTCCCTTCTATCAAAATGTTAATTTCCAATTTTGTTAATTCCCTCTTAAATTTCTTACTCCATGTACAAATTACTCCTAAGGATATTACTACAGGCATAAGTAATCACAATAAATCAAGTGACCAATGTCTGACTAATGTACTTCCATTGAAGAGGAAAAACGGATTTTTCCCCCGTATTTCTCAAGACATTCAAAATAGCCAATCGACGTATTTTAGCTCAGAGAATTCGATAATCGTAACGAAAAAACAATTGAATGAGTAACAGAAACTTACGCCAAGGATGCTGCGTTTTTTAAACGAACATAATATTGGATGTTTATTACATTTTTGGATTCTATGGTCAGTTCTAATGTTTTTTAATGAGGGCACTATATGTCTATCTTCAACTGTTTGTGATTTATTGATGTTTGAAAATTGACATTTTTGCTTATTTAAGCCGTCATAGCACCTGAACGGTTGGCCCTAGAGCAAAATAACTTTCACATTCCTATCTTAGTTTTTGATAAACTATCTTGTGATATCAGTCAAACAAAAAAATGGAAATTATTTTGCTACCTATCAGTGTTGTTGCAGTTAGTACATTTGTACTAGATCTAGTACTTTTTGTTTTAATCTAGTGATTTAGTACGTACTGATCAAAATCTAGTACTTTTTTATTTAAAAAAAAAATTTTAAAAAGTAAGAAAAAATAAAAATACCCTGTTTAGAAGAATGCGGATCGGTTCCGCAACCCCTTCATAATTCAAACCATTCGTTTATCTAATTCTAACGTTGCAGATAGGCTCATAGCTCTGCACCATTTATTACCACATGCGGATTAGACCTTCTTTAATGCGCGGAACACCATGGAGCTTCAGTATTCGTTTTAGGTAAAAACTAACCTACAAAAACGAAACTTACAAAGAAAGTACAGATGTGTGATATAAAAACGAGTGATTATTTTTATGTTGGAATATTTCAGCAAAGAATCTAACAAAACACCGAAAAATACAGTAAGAAAAATTAAGTTTGACGTAAATTTACGAAAACAAATGACGCAACTTTCATTGTGTTCCGTCTTTAACACCTCAACTGCGTATTCTAGATCTAGAATTTTTCTTTTTGCACACCTTATAATATTAAAATCAAGTTTCGATACCACGAAAACTATTTTTATTTATATGCAGCAATTTTTTGCAAAATGCTTCAAAAATAAAACTATTAAATATTTTTTGTAAACCTTCTGGTGGCTATTGTATATATCTTCAGTATAAGAAATACATTTTTATATGTTTTTTAAATTGTAGCATTTTATTCAAAAAATTGCCCTTAAACACAAAAAAAATATTTCCTTTTATTTACAGTAAGAAAAAAGGTTACAACCATCATGCAATTCTTTAACGTGTTTTTGATAAACTGTTTTCATTGAATACCTTATTGAAATTAGCTAATTTTTTATATTTATGTACAACATAATATGAAACTTATTTTAATATAGAAAAGTTAGTACAACTGTACTAAAAAAAAGCAGTTTTCTAGTACTTCTAGTACTTTTTTCCATCAGGTTTTAGTACATTTCTTGAAACTGAAACAACAACACTGCTACCTATTTAATTGAATATATTCATATGAAATGCAGATGATGCAGGTGATCACCTTACTTCAAAATCACTGTAATTATGACGAATAAGATAGCTATATACAAACTCGGTAGGAAGTAAGGTTTTTACCTATGCATTTTGAGAATCAGTTATTCCCCTTGCAGGCATTACAAATTAAACAGGAAATTTTTTTTAGCGGGAATTTTTTAGTTTAAGCCTATTTTCTTTTTGATTTAT
This sequence comes from Kuschelorhynchus macadamiae, assembly GCA_030620095.1. Lineage (NCBI taxonomy): Eukaryota > Metazoa > Arthropoda > Insecta > Coleoptera > Curculionidae > Kuschelorhynchus > Kuschelorhynchus macadamiae. The sequence goes on from JAUTXW010005219.1 coordinate 34,718, forward strand.
GTTCGCAACTGCCGTCCTTAAAAATGTAAATACAAAGCCATATCACGACTCTGGCGGATTCTCACATGGTTGCCGAATGGTGCCTATCTCTTTAGAATAGTTGAAGTTGATTTAATAATAATTACCTATTGTTACCTATATAACGTTTCGCTGTAAATAAATATTGTGTATATCTTCTTATGTGTATTGAAGATTGTACGTATGTTGGATCGCCGAAGTAATCGTCCTATTTTGTCTGTAGTGCCATGTATATATATATATATGTATATATATATATATATATATATATATATATATATATATAAATATATATATATATATATATATATATATATATATATATATATATTTTTTTTTTGAAAGCGTAATAACTTCAGTGAATTTGCAAATGCAAATTCCCATCGCCATCCAGCACAAAAGAAATCGGTTTTTAACTCATTAGTAATCACAGCTATTTCGATTTCGGATCAAGATTCTCTAACATCAGAAACATCGAAACTGACCGAAACTCTCAGTGGGAATGGCTATTACACTGAAGATATTACGCGTTCAATTAAAATATATAGTAATTCAACTAACGCCAAAAACCATGATTTCTTAATCGAAATTTTAAATTTTATTTGCTAAACTCGTTGCCAGATATTTTGTATGTTTCTCCCAGTTGAAACTTTAAAGGGGTTATACCATCAATTTCACTAGACCATCGGGTATCTTATAATTGTTTTAATGTTAAATTCGAAATGTTTTGTTTTAAAACCGACCACCGGTTAGTTGAAGCAGAGAAAAAATTATATAGCTCTTGAACTGTTGAAAAAAAAAATATATTTGATTTTGCAGCATCATTTATAACAAGGTTCAAACTATGGTTACCACAAGGTATAAAGAATGCTCTTGGGTTAATATTTAGAATTCGTTTTTGTAAACCATTATGGTTACCTTTCATATCTGAACCATTGTCATATCCTTGTCCGCATATATTATGAAACGTTCTTCAATGCTGGCTCCTTTACTTTTTAAATTAACGAATCTAATATAAACTGAAATTTACTCTTGATTACTTGCATCGGGTGTGCAATCAAGTAATATAGAAAAATATTTCGCGTTCAAAGTTATGTAAAATATTAAATTTTGTATTATGACCTAATTATATGATAACTTTTATTGTGAATTTTATCAGCAAAATACTGAGACCTGGTCTTATTCGATGACATTTGAAACCTATTAATATGTTCAGACATAACAGGAACAAATTGTCCTATCATTCCTATGATTTTAAAAAATGCCATTGTTTCGGTCAAATAATTTATTATTAACACCACGAAAGACTAAGTTTTGTGCTTAATTTCTCTTTTTAATAAACTGTCCAGTTCAGAATCGAGAGTCTGGTTAGTTTTTAATATTTCAAAAAAATTCGACCAATGCTGAAACTTTAGAAAGTGCAATTTACTTTTTTCATTGTTTCAAATGTTCGTTTAAATGAATCCAGTCATTGAAAGCATATTCGTTACTTAATTTAGTATTTTTTGAGGCGTTTGAATCATTAAATATTTTACAACGAAATACTGAATTTTTCTTATTAGTATACAGTAACCACTCTCGTCTAACCTTTTTCATTATTCGGTAAAACTCGAGTAAAGTACGTCTCAGGAAATATTTTCGGTCAGTTGCATCTTTAGGGTAAATACATTTCTTTTGACGATATTAAAGAGGACCATTTTTAATTACTTCTTGGACTTGAGCTGGAGGGAATGAATTTGGCCATAAGCCTGGATTGGAAATAAAGACGTTTCTTTGTGTATTTCTTGATTCGCCTAAGATCAATCGTTCATATACTACAGGGCCCAATGTAAAACCATAGGAAAATATGTGAAAATGAAATTGCAAATTTATTTTTAAATGGCTCATCCTGTATAAACCGGAGAGTAATTTTGGTGATGTGGTTTTTCAATACCTGGGAGGAAATATGGGGTCCCATAAACAATTTCCTACCCTGAACACACTTCATATATATCATATATATATATATATATATATATATATATATATATATATATATATATATATATATATATATATATATATATATATATATATATATATATATATATATATATATATATATATATATATATATATATATATATATATATATATATATATATATATATATATATATATATATATATATATATATATATATATATATATATATATATATATATATATATATATATATATATATATATATATATATATATATATATATATATATATATATATATATATATATATATATATATATATATATAAGTAGTTAAAATAAAGGAGCGTCTCCTCCTCCTCCTCTTTCTCTCTCTCATGTCCTTCATTCTTATCTTCCTCCCCTTTTATTCTCATTCGCATGATATTTTTAATTTTTTCCCTTTGTCCTCCCACATTTGATTTTGCATTCTTAAGTCTTATAAATAGGTGCATCAAGATCACTTTAGTATGCTAAGGTACGAGTGACTGTTAAAAGAAAAAAAAAATCTGTTGAATAAATCTATTAATAATATTAAAATTAAAATGAATGAATCAGTTGGAGAAAGAAATCGATCCATTCCGCTTCAGACAATTAGCCTCGAAGAAATTATACCAGGAGTTCGAGAAGAAACTATACCATTAGTTCGAGAAGAAGAAAATGGGATTGTTTTAAAAAATTTGAACAAAACTGAGAGTGAAGAGAAAAAAGTGTTTTGTGCTATTTGTTTTGAAATAACCGAATATTATGATTCATGTAGACCAAATACATGTTCCCACATTTTTTGTTTAAAATGTATTTTAAGATGGAATGATGAAAATTGTTGTTCTATAATGGTAAACAATTGTCCTGTATGTCGCACTAGATATTACTATTTGGTACAAATCTTCAAAGATATAATTAGACATCATTTTGTTGTAGTTTTAAAAAGAGGATAATATTTTTCATAATTTGTGTTTGTGAAAACTCTGGTCAAATAAATTTGTAAAAAGTAAATGTTAATATATATATATATATATATATATATATATATATATATATATATATATATATATATATATATATATATATATATATATATATATATATATATATATATATATATATATATATATATATATATATATATATATATATATATATATATATATATATATATATATATATATATATATATATATATATATATATATATATATATATATATATATATATATATATATATATATATATATATATATATATATATATATATATATATATATATATATATATATATATATATATATATATATATATATATATATATATATATATATATATATATATATAATAATTGACACACAGTTTTTCCTTTTCCTATATTGAAACGACAATATTCTTTAAGTGTTTTAATACATACTAATTTGTTATGGTTTGACATTTTAAAATAAACAGTGGAAATTAAAAGTTATTATTTTTTAATTATACTAATAATAATATATTAATATATTTTTTTCCTTTTCCTATATTAAAACAACAATGTTCTAAGAAGTTTTTTAATACATACTAATTTTCACATTACCTAACAAAACAATTGTTATGGTTTAACATTTTTAAAATAAACAGTGGAAATTAAAAATTATTATTTTTTAATTATACTAATAATATTAATATAATTTGCATCAAGTAAGAGAAAACTCAGTTGAATACAGAAACAAGCGTTAACAAAATTTTATGCTAATATATGAGCGCTTATAGTGGCAGTTTACATAATCTACACATTATATTTACATATGATTAGCTATTTCATTTTTTGTTCTTGTTGCAATAAAAAAAAATACAGGGTCAGATGTTAGAATAAAAAGAAGTATTTTGCATATAGCAATGAAAATATATAACCGCTTATAGTAACAGTTGACATTTTTTAAAATTAATATTGTTGACGTATTCTACTTATTATCTTTACAATTTATGTTTAAAATTAATATTTTTGACATTATCTACCCATTACGTTTATAACCTATATTTAAAATTAATATTGTTGAAATAATCTACACATCACCTTTACAAACTATGTTTAATATTAATATTTAACGACATAACCTTCTATCTCTTTTTTTTCATTTTTATTGCAGTAAAAGCAAGCATGTTCAGGAATTAGTAGAAAAAGATGTATCCTACAAATAGCACAATGTAAATCAGAAGCACTAACAACATAAGCTCTTTTGTAGTGGCAGCTCACATGATCGGACTCCCCTCTCCGTAAATATCTCCTGTGAATTGCACTACAAGGAAGGCAAATAGCAAATGTTCCTAGTCTTCGACTTTCAATTTTAGTGTAGCTTTGTATAACACATACATCTTTTTCTACAAAATTATTAAATAATTCACTAGCCCTAAACTTGCTTACTTTTACGTCAGCCTCGGTTCCTAAATTTAGCAGTTGTCCATCCATGTCCACTCCTTCGTCAATTTCCTGATCATCTTCCTCCTCTTCTTCCTCCTCCTCTTCTTCTTCCTCCTCAATATAATTAATGTCGATGTTAAACAAGAATGATCTTCTAACAAGCCTAGATGATTTGCCCAAAAATGAATGTTTATAACTGATGGAATCGCCTTCCAAGTTAATAAAAATTTCTACCCCACTTAACCCCCCCACCCTCAACCCATCTTCTTTCTCTCCCTTCCTTCTTTCTCCTTCTTTATTTTACTCCTTTTTCCTTCCTTCTCCTTTTTCCTTCCTACTCCTTTTTTTTCCTTTCTTCTTTTTTAATCTAACCTAACCTAACCTAAGATCCCCCTTAACCCCCCACCCTCACCCCATCTTCTTTCTCTCCCTTCCTTCTTTTTTCTTTTTTCTTTTTCTTCTTTTTCCTTCCTTCTCCTTTTTCCTTCCTTCTCCTTTTTCCTTCCTTCTCCTTTTTCCTTCCTACTCCTTTTTTTCCTTTCTTCTTTTTTAACCTAACCTAACCTAACTTAACCTAAGATCCCCCTTCTCTCCCTTCCTTCTGTCTCCTTTTTTTCTCTCCCTTCCTTCTTCCTCCTTTTTTCTTTTTCTTCTTTTTCTCTCCCTTCCTTCTTTCTCCTTTTTTCTTTTTCTTCTTTTTCATTCCTTCTCCTTTTTCCTTCCTTCTCCTTTTTTTTCCTTTCTTCTTTTTTAAACTAACCTAACCTAACCTAACTTAACCTAACCTAACTTAAACTAACTTAACTTGAAAAGGGTAGCCTGTAATTGGGGAGCCGGGATTTGAGTTTCGGGAATTCAGGGTTCCGGAGGGAGAGGAGGGGAGAAGGAAAGGAGGGGAAGGGAGAAGGAAAGGGACGGGAAGGGAGGGGGGTAAGGTCGTTGCTCGGTTTGGGAAAGTGGTTGTCGTTCAACTTTAAGTAGGACATATATGATCAACTTTTTCATATAAAATCGCCTCAGCGAAGAGACGAATGCAATTGATTTCTGCATTCACACTGTGCAGGGCTCGCGAGTTTTCTGGTGTTTTCATTGTGTCTATTTGGTAATTTTTTAATTTTTATTTATATTTCTAACATTTTTAGTTGGCAAAATTTAATTCTTATTTATATTGGTGACATTTTTATTTATATTTGGGACACTTTTATTTGGTATTTTATTTGTTATTACGATTTTTTTCATAATGGACAATTTTTTGGCATCGAGTAGCAAAATAATTGACAATGACTTTGACTTATACACATGTACTCAAATGCAAAATTTTGCAAATCAACAAAACAAGGAAACAGACGTATTTACAACTAGTCAACAAGAAACTATCCAGGACTTGAATGAAATTATTTACAAAAGCCAAGTTCAGAATAATGCCAACAAACACAACAACGAAAAATATTTATTTACAGCTACTCAACAACAAACTCTTGACGATCTTAATGACATTATTGACAACAAAACGGACTTAATTACAACAAAAACTAAACAAACTCTTGAAGAACTGAATGACATCGACGAAAATCAATTCGAAAATTCTACCTATGAGGATATTGTTTGTTTTCAAAAATCTAATCCAAATTATTTAACATTAAAATCGCCAATTAATTCTCCGAGACCAATTTGCTATTACAAAATTTAACTGATTTGATCACAATTAAACAGGGAGACGCAAGTACGGTGAATTATGTTAAACAGGCCTTTGACAAATTAGTTGACTCATTTGAAGAAATGGATTCATAAAGTCAATTAATTTCTATTGCTTTTTTCAAAATTTGACTATAACTAAATAAAAATGCACAATATTAATTTTATTATTATTATCCAGAAAACTTCAAAAATGCAATTGCTTTTTTGAAAATTTGACTATAACCAAATAAAAATGCACAATATTAATTTCATTATTATTAACTAGAAAACTTCAAAAATGCATAAGTGTGTAACATGTAATAAAGTCTTCACTAGAAAGGATAATTTATTGCGACATATTAAAAAACATGTTTGCGGAAATTCCACAACACTCACTAGTTGGTTGAAACAACCGCTTATTAAAGGTAAGAACATTTTATTTTTCATGTTTTATTTTGTAAAATATTTTTCTTAATTTATAGATTATACAAATATTGTAAAATATTGTAAAGAATGCAAGAAAAATATAAACCAAAGTCTATGGGGTGGACATCTTCGGCCTAGTGTGCACAAGAACAATTCCAAAATAGGCTTGGAGGAAGGTGTTGAAATCATCAAGTCGGCATTCAGGGAACGAATAATATCTTATAGGATTTCCTCACCCCAAAACTTCATAAATGTGAAAGAATATTTTCAACATTTGGAATACAAAATTGTACATCTAATAGATCAAGAACTGCAGAAACATAAATGTATCAAGCTAAATATGGAACTGTTCGGTTTCTATTTTAAACCCAGCAGCGACAGCTATGATGTCAAATCTTTTAATGCGCCGTTCCAAGTCATTTGCCAAGGAGATCAGACAAAAGAACTTTTAGAGCAAATCTGCACCATTATTGACGAGAAAGCTGACGAATTTGCAGAAAGAGATTCAGGTAAAGAATTTATTTTCTATTTTACAACAGCAACAAAAAAGTAATTTTTTAATTTTTACGTTGCAGGATGGGCTTTGATGAATTTACTTCATTTGGAAATTAATGTTAACAAGCACCATCCGCTGAGAGCCTCATCTTTTATCGAACTTCCTCAAGAGATCAAGAGACGTCAAGCTGTGATCAACATTAGGAATGATGACAACTTTTGCTTCGCCTGGGCAGTTGTGTCTGCTCTTCACCAACCAAGCGGATTAGATTTTGAAACTTCATCCTACCCACACTACTCTTCTGTTTTGGATATGTCAGGTATAGAATTTCCAATGTTGCTAAAGAACATTAAGATTTTTGAAGAAAAAAATAACATTTCTATTAATGTATATGGATTAGAAATTATAAATCCTAAAAAGGGGTATGAAGTAATTGGTTCACTTTATTATTCATCGAATAAAAAAAAATCAACATGTCAATTTATTGTTAATAAGTGGTGATGATGAAAAAACTTTTCATTATTGCTATATTAAAGATTTATCAAAACTAGTTTCTGCACAAATTTCTAAACATCACGGAAAAAAATATATGTTTACAATATTTCCCTACAGAAGAAAATTTATTACAACACAATAGCTATGATTGTGATCATTTACGAATTAACCTACCTTCTAAAGAATTAATAAAAGTTAAGTTTGGAAACTATTCATATGATAATATTTTGAAATTTGTAAATTATCATAAACAAATGAAAATTCCTTTCGTGGTGTATGCAGATTTTGAATGCATTTTAAAGCCTTTAAATAATGACAATATTGACAAAAATCCTAATACTTCATACACCTTAAAACAATATGAACATATTCCACATTCATTTGCCTATTACATTAAATGTTCCTTCGACGATAATTATTCTAAATTTGAAAGATATAGAGGTCAAAATTGTGATACATTATTTATAAATTCTTTAGAAAGAGATGTGTATAACATATACAATAAATATTTAAAGGTTCCTAAAAAGATGATTCCTTTGAACGAACTGAACAAAATTTATCATAACTATGAAACAGTTTGTCATATTTGTAATAAACCTCTTTTAAATGACAGGGTTGCAGATCATTGTCATATAACTGGTCTTTATAGAGGTCCAGCTCATTCACTCTGCAACATAAATTACAGAATACCTAACATTATTCCAATTATATTGCATAATTTGCGTAATTGTGATTCTCATCTATTTCTTAAAAAATTATGCTTAAACAAAGAACAACTAACAGTTATCGCACAAAACAAGGAAAAATATATTTCATTTGAAAAGCTTATTTATGTGGATAACTATTTTGATAAAAAGACACAAAAGGCTAAGAAAAAAAATATATCATTAAGGTTTATTGATTCTTTTCAATTTCTATCCCATTCTTTATCAAAACTCTCTGAAAGCTTAAAAGATGAACAATGTAAAGAAATAAAAAAAAATTTCAATGATGAATAAAAATTTAAACTTATTCGCCAAAAAGGTGTACTTCCTTACAATTATATTGATGATTATTTAAAATTAGAAGAAACAACTTTACCTCAGAAAGATCAATTTTATAATACTTTACCGGATGAGCACATCAGTGATGCAGAATATCAAAGAGCTGTAAAGGTTTGGTAATTGTTTAAATGTGAATCTCTTGGTCAATACTCCGACCTTTACTTACTCTCTGATACTTTACTTTTGGCAGATATTTTTGAAAATTTTAGAAGTACTTGTTTATCCACATATAAGCTCGATCCAGCTCATTTTTATACTTTTCCAGGTTTATCCTGGGATGCGTGTTTGCGTTATACTGGAATAGAGTTAGAATTGTTAACAGATCCAGATATGATACACTTTTTCAAAAAAAGCGTTCGCGGTGGTGTGAGCTCTTGCATTTGTAGAAAATCTGAAGCTAATAATCCATTTCTTTTAAATTTTGATCCTTTAAAGCCAACTAAATACTACATACTACAATTATGATGCAACAAATTTGTATGGTTATGCAATGTCACAGCACATTCCAACGGGAGATTTTGTTTGGTTAACAGATAAAGATATCAATTTTTTATATATTATGAATATTTGTAAATAATCTAATTAGGGTTATGTTTTAGATGTTGATTTAGAATATCCTACAAGTCTACATTCCTATCATAACGATTTTCCGTTTTGTTGAAATTAATACCCAATTTAAATGATAAATCAAAATATGGTATTCACTATCAGTTATTAAAACAATGTTTGGAACATGGACTCAAGTTGACTAAAGTTCATAGAGTTTTACAGTTTTCTCAATCTGATTGGTTGAAAAAATATATAGACTTGAATTCAAGATAAAGAAATGATTCAAAGAATGAATTTGATCGTAATACTTACAAGTTGGCAAATAATAGTATTTATGGCAAGACTATGGAAAATGTTGATAGGAGAATTGACGTAAGACTTGTTACAGAGTGGGAAAAAATAGAAGAAAAGATGGTGCTGAGAATTTAATTGCAAAACCATATTTCAAGGACTTAACAATATTTTCTGAAAACTTGGTAGCTATTCAAATGCAAAAGATTCAAGTTACTTACAATAAACCAATATATGTAGGCTTCTCAATATTAGATATATCTAAAACTGTCATGTATGATTTCTTTTATAATTTTTTAAAACCTCTTTATCAGGAAAATATTTCACTTTTATACACCGATACCGATTCGTTCATTTTAGAAGTCACAACTCCAAATATTTATTCTGACATGATAAAAAATATTCACAAATTTGACACATCTAATTATGAATTTAATAATATTCATGAAATGCCTATTACAAAGTCAGTTATAGGAAAATTCAAAGATGAATATGCTGGTGAACCCATTACTGCTTTCTTTGGTACTGGAGCAAAAGCATATTGTATTAAAACGGAAAACAGTTTAACAAAAAAAGCAAAAGGTGTTAAAAAAAGTGCAATTAAAAAGCAGTTGGATTTTATTCATTATAAAGATGTTGTTGAAAATTATTCTAAAACCTTTTGTTCAATGTATGTTTTTCGATCTAGACAACATACAATTTTTACAGAGTTAATTAATAAATTGGCTTTGAGTTCCGAAGATGATAAGCGGTATAAAATTCCCTATAGTTTTAATACATTAGCTTGGGGACACCAAGATATTGCTTTGTATCAATGGAATGCAGAACATGAAGATTTAGATATATTTATGTAGATATTATAAGGTATTTAAATTTGTTGTTTTTGAAACCAAAGTTAGTCTTCATAAGTCTTTCACAAAATGTGCATAGAAACTTTTGACAAAGAAATTGATAACAGTTATTTTAAAACATATGAAAAACGACTTTCCACTTTTAAAAAATGGAAAGGAAAATTGAGACCAGAAGTGTTAGCTGGAGCTGGCTTTTACTATACTTCAATCAATGATATTTGTAAATGTTTTTATTGTGGTATTGAAATTTTTGATTGGTTAAGTTATGATGATCCTATTGTGGAGCATAAGAAATTTGCTAGGAATTGTGATTTAAATAACTGTTTATGGAAAAATAGGAATCGAATAATTGTAACCATTCAAAATAAGTCTTCAAGCTACACATTTTATATAGTATTATTAATATCCTTATTTATGAACTTTTACATATATTTAAATTAAGTATTTTATTGTTATTTTTTTACAACTGCTTTTGCTTTCGTGGTGAAAGTATCTGCTTAATGTTAATAAATTTGGAATATAATTATTAATTTGTTTTAATGACTATCAGTAGATCTCAATTTATTCTTCTTTATTTTATTTTCCAAAATGTTTTTTATGTTCATCATCCCCCTGGCGTAACACAGTGTGAAATATGTTTTTCTAATAAAACAGACGTCACTCTAAGCAAATATTGTAAATTTATGAAAATTGGATTAATTAACAATAGTACAATTAGTTGGATGGAACGAATAAATGGAAATGAAAATGCAAGTAAATTTTTTAAAATTTTGTATCATTATCCAAATCGATCTATTTTTGATACAAATTGGATAGAAAGGTTAGAGTTTAAAAATAATCAGTTACAAATTTTAACCCCCAACTGTACCAATTATTATGACGGATTCAAAAATTATTACTTTTCCATCATTAGTGTTACATTAAACTTTGCATTATTTTTATACATTACCATTTTAATTATTTATCTTTATTACAAATTTCAAACTGGAAATCTATTTTTTCATTAATCCATTTTAATCGAAACTTTAAAGAAAGTGGGGATGAGAATATTTAAGTACAAGAATAACACAATATGTTTCAGTCTCGTTTAGTCATTATGAACAACGCCGTGGTTCATAAACCTTTGGAAACGCTTCTTAATTCAAAAATTTATTTTTTAAATAATTCTTTGTCAAAATTTGTTCTTGTTGGCATTAGTTTAAATGATTTTTCTCCAAAAATTGTAATTGGTGGAAAAACTGGATTTTCAATAGCACTAACCGAAGAAAATTGGAAAGACATTTGTGTTCATCAAGGAATTATTGTAAACAATTTCTACTTTCCTCAAGTTGATCAAACCAGTGTGAATATAAACAACATTCATCTGCAGGTTCAGAAAATAAATGATACCCCTGTTCTACAAATTACAAAAGGCCCACACTTCATATACTTAGGACAAGAGTCTTTGGACAATTTGTGGCGATTAAAGGAAATTATTGATTATAGATTATCTATACTTAAAAGGCAAGAATTCAATACATATTTCAAAATATTTCAAAATAATATTTCATCTGATTGTGGCGACTTGTGTACGCATGTTTATAATATAATAAGTCCAACAGAAAATCCTAACAGTGAAAATGTTTCAACTATGATGGAATTACTTGCTTTATATCCTGAACAAATGGAAAACAAATTGAAGCAAAATGGAACAAAACGAAAATATTACGAAGAAAACAATGAAAATGGATCAAAAAGAAAATATTACGAAGAAAACAATATCTTTTCTGGAAGAGAACAATAAGGTGCATGTGTTAGTGAAGTGGAGCTTTGCTTACAGACAAGCCCGTAGGAGTAACTTTCAGATGTGGTACTTAGATAGACTCCGTTTTGAAAAAAGAATAAATGATTGTAAACTTATTCTAGATTCGATATTATCTGAGGAACATAGAAATAAAATATATTTGACACGTTTTAATAAAAATTGTATTTGATGTTTTACTTAATAAAATTTTAGTTTAGTAAATGTGAATTTTATTTGAAATTAATTAGCACATTAAGACTTTGTAATTTGTATCAGCTAAAGCATAAAGTGAGGAACAGAAATAAAACAAATTTAACTAAAATTTAATTTCAATTTAATTAAACAATATTTTTTTTATCAATCCATGTATTATATTTTTTATCAAGTCCTAACCATTTCACATAAACTTTGTTTCCTTTCCTTCTCAAAATCTTCTCAATAAGATACACATCGGTATGCTTTACTTTTAGTAATTCTTGCTCATAAAAACCACCCAGAATGTCCTGATTATCTTCGTCTTGAATTAAATATGTCCAAGGGTTTGTCATCTTAACTTCTTTAATGTGGAATATCTCATTTGACCAATTTGGTGTGTAACCTTTTGAAAATGCCTCTCGATGCTTGCTTATTCGTACGTGATCACCCACTTTAAACTTTGGAGATTTTATATCTAACGTTTTAGCATGAGTAAATGCAGATTTCAAGATTCTATTTTCATTTGTTTTATTTACTTGTTTTGGCTTCATTCCTATTGAAGAATGTTTTGTATTGTTATAATCTTTTACAATATCCGCTAATATATTAAACCATTTGTAATTTCCTTGAATGCTAAATATTTTCCACATATTATTCTTTAAAGTCCTGTTCACTCTTTCTACTATACTCGCTTTCAAATTGGAAAACGTGCTATAATGGTTAATTCGAAATTGTTGCATCAAATTTTGAAAATGTACATTGAAAAACTCTCTCCCTCTATCCGTTTGCAAGTTTTTTGGTGGAGTTTTTGCACTGATTAATATTTTTTTCATTGCCGCTGTTACGTCTTTTCCAGATTTAGATTTTAACGGTTCGGCCCAAACATACTTAGAAAATACATTTATGGTAATCAAGATATATTTAAATCCCTTATTAAATTTGGCATAGGGTAACATTTCAACCAAATCAGCTTGAAAAAGATCATTTAACCCTTTCACTACCACCCTTCTGCGTTTGTAGTTTTTTCTAGCAGGTTTATGTAATTCATTAACGACTTGTTGTTTAACGGTTGTCATGACAACAAACTTGTTTATTCAATTTTAAGGAAGTTCACTTTCTATGTTTTGTAATAATTCGAAATATAACTTTTATATGTTTTTTCCCATTCATTCAATTTATCAATTTGTATTGTATAACTTTTTTCATTTAAAATTTTACTAATTTTAGTAATCTCCTTTTCTAACGCATTAAAGGATTTTTTTATCTCTCCAGTTAAGAAAGTAGTTGATCTACTATCACTATTTTTTAATTCCTCCTCTGTTTTATTTAATTCTTGTTCTAATTTCTTAATTACACTGGACATTATATTTTCCAAGGAAATATATTGTTGATTTTCTTCCAAAGTGAGTTGGTCAATTGTTCTACTGTTAAGAATGCTATCTTGACCTCTTTTTTCATCATCATCTACCCCTTTTATACAAGTTCTTAATTGTTTAATTTTTTCCTTGTGTTTTTCAATTATTACTTCTCTTATATTTGTTTCCATTATTTTATTAATTTTGTTGATATCATCACTTAATTTTTTGTCTTCCTTTTTAACATGTTCATTTAAAAATTGCAAATCTTTACTTATTTGATTTAGCGTTAGCAACTGTTTATTAACGTTTTCAATTGAGGTATAGCATCCTTTAATCTGGTTTTCATACTTTAAAAAATTTTCATCAAAAACCTTAAGCTTTTTAGCAAAGATTTCATTATTTGTTTCATTTTCACCTAATCTCCTTTTTAAATTATTAATGTCACTTATTCTCTCTTGATTTTGTTTTGAAATATGGCGTCCAAATTTATCAACTGTCATGTTGAGCTTTCATTAAACAATAAATATGATTATATTTGATAGCTGTTATTTATAGTATTACTTTATCTTCTCTTAATTCTTCAATAATAGAGATAATCTCGTTATTATGAGCATTATTTCCCGCATCACTTGATGAAATTAATAAACGTAGCCTATCAACAATTTCGTTAACATTATTCCAGTATACATAGTCTGTATTTGATCTGTTTGTTTTCAAAATTAATCCCTTTCCTGTAGATTTGGCTCTAGTTGTTCTAAACGGAGGTTTTGGTTTGTTAAATGCTGTAACTAATCTTGGCAAGGTTTTTGTCTTTGTAATCCCCTTTCTTTGTAAATATGGTCCTATTATTGTAACATATTTGTGTGATGTATTTCCTTGAACTTGTTCATTTGAATCAAAATTCCTACGATATACATTTGTTTTAGCTAGAATGTTCATGTAATTATCTAAATCTTCCTTCTTATAACCTTTCGGTTCTTTTTTGAAAAGCAATTCGTATAAACCTGGCGTGCCTGTGTACGTTATTCCTCCCACTTTAATGTCTTTTCCAATAATTTCTACCGGTATCTGTGTTAAACCAAAAGAAAACTTATCCGTTTCGAGGTCATGAACTATTCCATAATAATGGTCAAATTTATGTTGTGTATCTTTCACACCCTCATCAATATATGATCTGGGTAATTCATGAAAATCTGCTAAGTAATCTTTATATGATGGTGTACCAACATAGGTTTGAATTGTTTTTCTAGTTTGTTCCAATATGTCTGACAAGTTTAAATTTGTTGTTGTGTCACTAGAAGGATCTGAAGTTTCTGCTATAACAGTTGATGACAATGGTTGTACTACAGGAGAGGAAGAAGTGATACTACTGTCATTTAAAAATGTTGGTAGTTCTGTAGGGAGTGACGGAGTTTTTCCTGTTTTCTGAATATTTTTCGTCGGAGTTGATGTTTTATAAAGCTTTGTAGGTGTTTTGAAATCTTCATACTTTGAAACTCTTTCTTCTTTTAAATCGAATGGTTCGGATTTACCAATACTTGAAATTAGCTGTTTAAGTGGTTGTGTTATTGGTCTATAAGTTTGTTCTAATTCGGACTGAGCAGTAGAAGTAGCTAATTTCAAGCTTTGATATTTCTGCTTCACGGCTTGTCTCGATCTTATTAATTCTCGAGCTAAACGTTTATCCATGCTGTACAAGTTTTAAATGAAATAAAACTGCAAATTTTTTACTTTTATAAATATATAAAGGAATCGAATTTACTCCTATATCTGCCGTGATTTACTTCACAATCTTTGTCAATTACAAGAAAGCCATATGGATCCATCCAACAGTTAGCACAAATATTTTTAAACTGATCAAATGTCATATCCAATATACAGTGGTCATTATATATATGTTTTAAACTCAAACAGTCCTGTTTAAATAAAATTAATAAGTTTGCATTTTCTCGAATTAGACGTTTAAGGATTGAGGAATATCCTTGAAAAATAAAAAAACAATCGGTGTTTCTATGCCTTCCATGCGTGAAATAGTCCCTAATAATAGATTGATTATGACAAGGAATATCATCAAAAATGATAACGGAATTTGGCTTTATCTCATGAGGTGAAATAATGTTCTCATCGCTATCATATTCAAAGTATCCAATTTCTTTCATAGGTTTTAACAACTTTCTTAAATATTCATATTTTGGTTGATCTAATGACTTTGAATAAACATAGACATTTTCAAACCTAATTCCATTTGGATGCTCGAGCAGTGTAAGCATAACGTTGGTTTTACCACTACCACTGCAACCAACTATAAGCCCTCTTTTTGAACCACCGCAAAATAAGTCACCATGCTTTCTCAACTGTTTACTTAAAATTTTTTCATCATGATTATTTACTGGTAATGAGAATTTTTGTTTTTCAATCCTCATTCTTAATCACACTAGTAAATATTTTTAGCTGTAAAAGTATTTATACCAGAAAAATGTCAATGTGCTTTTAGTATAAAAAGAACTTCAATGACTGTGGGTCGCCATAAGTTGAAAAAAACTATTAAAACACGTAATAGAAAAGGCTCTGGTTTAGTAAATAAATTAATTAGCAAACTACCTTTCGAAGTTCATATACCAGGATATAATTATTGTGGTCCCGGCACCAACTTGGAAAAAAGATTAACTAGAGGTGACGTTGGTATAAATCCATTGGATTCTGCTTGCAAAGAACATGATATATCTTACTCTCAGACTGAAGATTTATCAAAAAGACACATATCTGACCAAATATTAGAAAAAAAAGCCTGGGATAGGGTAAAAGCTAAAGATTCTTCTATTGGTGAAAAAATTGCAGCTTTAAGTGTTGCAGGAATAATGAAGGGTAAAAGAAAGTTCGGTTTGGGATTAAAAAATACAAAAGGGGGTAAACTTAAATTGAGAAAAAAACGTATCATTCGAACACCCAAAAAAATTGGAGGATTTCTACCTCTTTTGTTTCCCATTCTTGGCGCCCTGGGTGCACTAGGTGGAGGCGCGGCAGGAATTGCTAAGGCAGTAAATGATGCTAAAGCAGCTAAACAGCAACTAGAAGAAATACATAGACATAATATTGCAATGGAAAATGCTTCTAAAGAAGGGAAAGGATTATATATTAGACCATATAAAGGAAAGGGACTATTTATTAGACCTTATAAAGGAGGATCCGTTAAAATGAAAGCAATCAGACAAAAAAAAACTCAAAATAAGTTTTCCAAAAAGAGCACTTACGAACAATGATATTATTAAATATGTAAAGCTGTTAAAAATAACTGGCTTTAGAGGTGTTTTTATGCTCGATGAACTTCCAAAAAAAATTAATCTGAAAGAATGTGGTATTGTAAATTTGGATAAAAAACAAAATAAAGGATCTCATTGGACTGCTTATATTAAAAATAACAAAAATGTAATATATTTTGATAGTTATGGAAATTTAAAACCACCTTTTGAACTTCTCAAATATTTTAATTCGAATGGCAAAGTGGATGTATTTTATACTTATGAAAATAAACAAAAATTTAATTCATATAACTGTGGTCAACTATCCCTAAAATTTTTGCAAAAAAATATATAAACTCATTATTTATTGTAATATCTCATTCATAAATAAACTGCAATGTCTACCACAATTGCCATATCAGGAAACAGTTCTGTTTTGTCTGCTGATTTTAATCCGCCCATATATTTAGAGGATGAAAAACAATATTACCTGGGTTTAGCTGATTTTGAAACGTTTATGACTATCCCCAATATAAAAGAAGGATATAATAAATTTTATATAGATAAAAAAGTAATTGTTATTCCCGACGGAACTTATGACATTACAGATATAGAAACATACATAAGAGAAAGTATAGAAGATTTATTTCCGAATGAAAAAATTTTTTTTCTTTTAAAAGCAAATGTTAATACTCTAAAAACTTTTTTAATGTGTAGTAGAATAATTGATTTTACCAAGGAAGATTCGATAGGAAAAATGTTGGGTTTTAATAGCAGGATACTAGAAGCTATGAAAGAGGAAGAATCAGATAATGTTGCAAAAATAACTAAGGTGAATGCTATTTGTATTGACTGTAATATTTGTGTCGGTTCTTACAATAATGGTAAATCTGTTCATATTATTCACCAGTTTTATCCAACTGTAGCTCCAGGGTATAAAATAGTTGAATCTCCTTTGCCCATTTTGTATTTTCCAGTTAGCGTCAAAGCAATTAACAATATAACAGTTAAAATAGTTGATCAAGACGGAGAACTTATCTGTTTTAGAGGAGAAACTATAACAGTAAGGTTACATTTACAAACAAGTGAAATATAAAATGGTTGTTAGATATAATAGAGCCCTTGGGATGAGACTTGCCCCTACCACTATCAACAAAGTAGAAACTTATAAAAAGAAAAAGCCTAAACAACAGTTCAGTATCAAATCCAACACCAACAAGTTAAGACGAGATAATCGTAAATTTCTCACATCCTTGGGTTTCACTGTTTTAAAATAATGAACATATTAAACGTAAACGAAAAGCTTTATGTAGACAATTCCATCGTCAGTTCTGAGCTTCACACATATCAACCATATATTTCTTCAAAATTCGATTACAATGATGAAATAAGGATCCCAATTCAAGAACTCGATGCTTACACTCTACCATCAGATAGTTTACTTTATATCGAAGGAAAATTAACTAATACAGAAGGTAAATATAAGAAAGAATTGCTATTTATTAACAATGGTATAGCCTTTTTGTTCAGAGAAATCCGCTATGAACTAAACGGAATTACTATAGATTCAATAAGAAATGTTGGATTAGCATCAACCTTAAAAAGCTACCTTTCTCACAATACCAACGAAAGTTTAAAACTGGAAAATGCAGGTTGGTTTCCACATCGGAAAGAAGGTGATACAATTTTAGTTGATAATGATGGAAAATTCTCCGTATCCATACCACTAAAAATGCTTTTAGGATTTTTTGAAGATTACAGAAAAATTATTAGGAATATGAAACAGGAATTGGTTCTTATTAGATCAACTGATGATTTAGATGGTGTTATTTTCAAAGAAGATCCGGCACACCTTGTTACTGCTCCTGACACTCCATTGGTTACTTTCGATAAAATTTATTGGAAAGTTCCTCACATTCTAGTTGATATGCCACAACAACTTGCTCTATCAAAAATATTAGAATCAAATAAAGATATATTGATAGGATTCAGGAGTTGGGAACTTGTTGAATATTCTTCTCTAACCGAAACAACCCGTCACACATGGCCGGTAAAAACAACTAGTAAACTAGAAGCTCCTCGTCATGTTGTGATTGGCTTTCAAGAAAACAGAAAAGGGAAAATTGTTAAAGATATGAGTAAATTTGACAATATTACCTTGTCAAATATTAGAGTATATTTAAATTTTGAAAGATATCCTTATCACGATTTGTACTTAAATTTCGAAGAAAACAAATTTTCTGCTTTATACGAAATGTTTGCCAACTTTAGACAGTCTTACTATGGTGTTCCAAATGAACCCATTTTTAATCCTGAACAATTCAAAAACATTAGTCCTATTACACATATTGATTGCTCCCATCAAAAAGAAACAATTCAAACGGGATCCGTAGTAATGAGAATTGAATTTGAGACACACAATGCAATTAAAAAAGATACTTCTGCTTATTGTCTTATTTTACATGACAAATTATTTAGCTACAACCCTCTTACTAAAATTGTGAAACAATTATAAACTTTATCCCCACTATTTTCATATTTCGATTTAATTTAAAGAAATTTTCAAAAGCTTTTAGTTTTAATCATGACATCAAAACTACAACTACAAATTGAAAAATTTATTTTTAAAATTAATCAACTGAAAGAAGAAATTGCAAATTATTCAAGTAAAAAAAGTCTCATTAAAAAATTTGCTGCTTTGAAAATATGAGATTGGTTATAGATATTCAAGGATTCAAAGATGAAAAAAATAAATTTATACCGAAAGAGCTTGCAGCTTTTGATGGTTATGAAATGACTCATTACATTTTTAAAAAGCCTTTTCCAATGGAGTTTCTTTCACCTGATTGTCACAAGCAGGCGGTATGGTTAACGAAAAATTATCATTGTATACATTGGAATAATGGATTTACTCCATTACATCATTTCCCGAAAATAATTGAAACACTTACGAAGAAAGCAGATTTTGTTTTTGTAAAAGGAAGAGAAAAAAAGGATTTTATACAGAAATATTCTAAAAAGCATGTGATTGAAATAGATGAACAACCAGCGCTAAAGCTAATGGAACCAAAATGCTTCTATCATTCAAAATCACCTTGTATGTGTGCTTTGACAAATGTGTTATTTTTATATGACAATTGTTTTATGAATGAATAAAAATATAAAAAAAAACTTAATTACCTTTTTATTTTGCATTAACCAACCATGATTGAATACAATTAATATGATACCTTAAATCTAATTTTCTAAATTCATTTAAAAGTTCATACTCATTTTTATATTTTAAATAATCATTACAAAATTTAGCGGCTAATTTACATTGTTTCATTCGATCTATATTATTAACATATGCTGACAAATCTTGTGCTTCTGCGTCTTCTTCGCCTACAATTGATAAATATTGGAAGTATGCAGCAGATATAATAAACTCTTCATACATTTCAGTAACCATTTGCTCCATTGTAAATATTATTAAATTTATTCTTCCTTTTCAATTTCTTGAAGAATAGTATCCTCGTCAATAAATTGCTTCAAGTCTTTTAAATAGTAACCAAAGCCAATATCTTTTAGATCTTGAATAAGTTGAAAAAAATTTAATGTTTCAATGTATTTGTTGCAACAGAGGGCAGCCTTTACGAATTCCTCAGATTGATTACAATAAAAGTCTATCCACTCCGGACCACTTGCCATACAATATGAGAAATAGGTTTTTGAAAGATTACTAAATTTCTCCTCTAATAATTTAACTGCAATCAGCAACTCAGCCATTTCATTTATTTAACATAATATTTTAAATATGTAGGGGGACGTCTCTTGCGAATAGGATTAACTTTCTTTGATAATACCTGTTTTTTATCTTCGTATAATTGAAACCTCTTTTGGGTTGCAATAATAGCAGGTATAAATTGGCAATCTTCTCCTATAAATTCTATTAGGTGGCTTAATTCTCCTACAAAGTATGATTTCCCAAATGTATTGAAAAACGTAGTAAGGCTTATAATTCCTTCTAAATAATCATCACAACAGTCAATTGCTTTTAAATAATCTCGTTTCAGTGGATAAAACAGCTTGGTGTATTCATCTTTCGAAATCACTTCAAAGAAATTGAGATATTTAACTTTTAACTGTCTGATAGTTGTAGTTAATTTTTCGCTATTACACATAATTCACTTATTACTTGACACATTTTTTCATTTTGTTTTATACAAAATTGGTGGAAAAATTCAAAAAAAACTTTTTACGCAACTCGAGCACAGCTTAGTAAATGTGTCTCGGCATACTAAAATGATCATGATGCACCTATTTATAAGACTTAAGAATGCAAAATCAAATGTGGGAGAACAAAGAGAAAAAATTAAAAAATATGATGCGAATGAGAATAAAAGGGGAGGAAGTTAAGAATGAGGGACATGAGAGAGAGGAAGAGGAGGAGGAGGAGGCGCTCCCCTATTATAACTACTTTTTCTTTCAGTTTAATTAAAAAATAAAAATTGTCTCATTAATTTCTATTAATTTCCAATTTAAATCTCTAAAAGAAAGTTATTTCTTTCCTTGCAGGTGGCACTGAAGATGACGAAAGCCGAAAGCGCTTTGCTCTATGATTTAATTAATAATGATTTGCACAAAATACAAAGTTTTCATTGTACTTTTAAAAAATGAATTATTCAATTTATTTTAAATTATGCCCAAAAATCAAGTGTGGCCTGAATCCAATATGGTGGAACAAAATGGCGCCCAGGTTTTGTGGAAAATTTGAAATCAATAGAATAAAAAAGAATACGTTGATTTTTTTAAATATAATATTTGGCCTCTATTTTGTTTCGCGATCTTGAATTCGTATCAGCTTATCTCTAAATCACACTTATTTTTTTTTCACACAATTTAATATTGTATTTTTTACAGAAGCGTATAAGGGCCACAATTTTTTTTTATTTTTTTAATTCTGACTTTGAATTCGGAATTTAACAAAATTCTGACTTTGAAGTCGGAATTTAACAAAATTCTGAGTTTAAAGTCAGAATTTAACAAAATTCTGAGTTTAAAGTCAGAATCTAACAAAATTCTGAGTCTAAAGTCGAAATTTAACTAAATTCTTAGTTTAAAGTCAGAAATTAACTAAATTCTGAGTTTAAAATCGGAATTTAACTAGATTCTGAGTTTAAAGTCATAATTTAACAAAATTCAGAGTTTAAAGTCAGAATTTAACAAAATTCTGAGTTTAAAGTCGAAATGTATCTAAATTCTTAGTTTAAAGTCAGAAATTAACTAAAGTTTAAAGTCAGAATTTAACGAAACGCATTTTTGACGTCTCCTGCCAAACCTGAAATTGGTGTCAGGAGATAGATAATTAAATATTAAGACAGATAAGTGAAATCAATTTCGTTGCAAGTAAACTCGTTTGAGATTTACCGAGCTTCAAAGGGTCAAAATTGTCACTGTTCAAGCGCCATTTTCTCGAAAACAGTTAAATTTGGGCATAAGAAAAGTAACTCAATAAGTGCTTGGATTTTTTACAAAAATATAAAAATGTAATAAAATATAGGGCAATTTAATTTAAAAAACGCATGATGCCTCCGGTTTGAGGAAGAAGCGGCAACACCGCGCAATTTAAAATATTTTATAACGAGAGTATATATGTTCATCTATAGCCAAAGCCAAATTCTTAAAACATCCTATTCGTTGGTTCTCCAGATATTTCTAATAGGACACTCAACTTGAATCACCCTGAAACACAGGGGGCGATCTGTCAGTATGTTTCGCGAGACACCCTTAAATCGTTGAAACATATATGAACCGTTTCTTAAGACTTATTTATCGTTTTTTATTACCTTTTTTATTTTGTGAACCTTTTAATGTATATGTTTTCTTGTATTCATTTTGGCTTTTTTTTTCAGCAATAGAAATAAATAAAAATAAATAAAATGAACTAATTAAACATATGTTTAATTTGTCAGGGACTTATTTAATCTTTTATTTTGTACCCTCACCCCTTTTATCATTTTTTAACTATCTGTAGTTTGGTGGAACAATTCATAGCGCATTTGCCATTATTCAAACAACAATATTGAACTTGTTTTTTTGGTTCCAGTCTGTTATACAACGGATGTACGGACTAAAATCTGACTTTAAACTCAGAATTTTGTTAAATTCCGACTTTAAACTCAGAATTTTGTTAAATTCCTACTTTAAACTCAGAATTTTGTTAAATTCTGACTTTAAACTCAGAATTTTATTAAATTCATACTTTAAACACAGAATTTCGTTAAATTCCTACTTTTAACTCAGAATTTTATTAAATTCCCACTTTGAACTCAGAATTTTGTTAAATTCTGACTTTAAACTCAGAATTTAGTTAAATTCCAACTTTAAACTCCGAATTTTATTAAATTCCGACTTTGAACTCAGAATTTTGTTAAATTCTGACATTAAACTCAGAGTTTTCTTAAATTCCGACTTTACTCAGAATTGAAAAATAAAAAAAATTGTGACCCTTCTACGCTTCCGTAATTTTCAGATTGACTTTTAAAATATATATTTTGTTTTGCCGTCTTAAGATGTGATAAATTGATTCCTCTGTAACAGATGATGTTTGTGAAAAAATTTTGAGGTAAAACGGGTAACTATTAATTTTTAGTAAAAATGTTTTTAACATTTCGCTAGGCCGCCATTTTGTTTCCTCATCTTGGATTCATACTAAAATTTTAGCAGTTATTCCTATATAATACTTGATGTTTGTGCAATATTTGAAATAAATTCCATAAGCAGTTTTTTTAGTAATATTTTTTTAGCACTACACTAACTCGCCCACTTGATACGCTCTATTGGATTTTCACCAAAATATGACCAAGTCATCCCCATATGACCCTTGATGGTTATTCATAATTTGAAGTAAATAGGGTAAGTATTTTTTAGCTATGCCGCAAGATGACAGACAGACAGACCGAAGAAACTGAGAAAATATGTTTTTGACATCTAGGCAACCTAAAATTTTTGTAAAAACCTGGGAGCATGATTTTTTTCACCATTGCATACATTTTATTTGGCCGCCATTTGGAATTCGTACAACCGTAAGGTTGCCTATATAAAAGGCTTGGTTAGTATAGAAAAATACATATTCATTTGCAGGGACAACTCGCTCATAATTAGAAATATTGTGTTGTGTATTCAGAAAGTGTTTTAAGGTACACTATATCCGTTTTTTGACTTTCAAAAACCCTATTACATTTTTTAATAATGAGTATTTGAAAGCAAACATTTGTTGAAATTAATAGAGCGCTTAACGGATATGTTAAACGGAGAGCCATAACATCATTGTCGGCAGGAAAAGTATATGTTATTAAGAAAATTAGGATAATAAAAACACGTTTTGGGGAAACTATTTTGGAAACATTACGTGATAAAACACATAATCAAACTTTTCAATCATTTTTACCAAAACGCGTTGTTGAAGCCCTTCCATTGGACACAGTCGAGATCATGAATAAGTCAGAGGATAAATTCACTTTGACTTATTTAGGACAGAGCTCGCGAGTGTTTGCCAGTGGTAATACAAGGTCATTATTAAATTTTGGTGTTTTGGAATAATAATATTCAACAATAAAGCTACTACTGTTGTATTATAATAATAAGAAATTTATTGAATAAAAAATGTAATAGAGTGTTAAAAACAAAATCCGGAATCATAGAATACTCACACATTTATTCTTTATTAGATATGGGTGATGTTGTTACTCAAAGGTATTCACACGTAAGTATCTTGAGCTATGACAATCAGTTGTCATATTTCGACATTTGGGTGTACAGCTAAGAATAATGTCTGATGACATTTTTTTTACTTTTAAGTCGGTTTGGAGTCGATGATCGAGAAGAATATATTAAATATTAATAAACAATTGTATCTGTCGGAGCACATACTTTTGAAAAGTATGTATTTGCTTGAACACCTTTTGTTCAGAAATGTTTGAGGAGGGTTTAAAGGATTTTATAATAAAAATCCTACATAGTCCAAATGATATTGTTGAGAAGTATCGGTTATACGAATATTTGGGCGTTGAAGCAGTAGGTGAGCGCAAGCAACAGGAAAATCTACAAAAACATGGCATGGTTCCTTAAAGCAGTACCAATAGAGACCAGAGTGATATACAAAAATATGCTGTTCCTGCAAGCAGTACAAACCACGGTCAGTTTGGTGATGACACAGTCGGTAAAATTGATGTAGCAAAGCAAATTTTTATTGTAACTTTATTATAAATAAATATTTACTTATTAACTTGTTTTGTTTTTTTTTTTAAGTAGGAAATCGCTAGACAATAGTTAAGTATAAGTTTAAAATGGCTAAATAACAATACGATTGATAAATTTGTGCGAAAGAGAAATACTCCCAAAGCTTGCACCTGATGGATCATATGATACTCAGGGAAAGACTTTGACAAATATTGCTAATCCAACGAGAAACAATGATGCTGTTATAGAGGAATATATTGTTAAAAAAGTATACGAACTACGTAAGCTAACTGCAGAACTCTTACATGAATATGTTGTGGCGTATTTCCAAGAAGAATTGGTTGAAATGGGTTTTCAGGTAGATATAAATGCTTATAAGTTTAGGCATAAATGAAGACCTCTCCTCATGATAATGATGAAGATGAATTACCTTGTTTTGTTTTTATATATATATATATATATATATATATATATATATATATATATATATATATATATATATGTATATATATATAGGAAATCAGGTCCACACGGGGTCGGTTTTAAGCTTGCACTCGATGGATAATATGATATTGAGGGAAATTCTTTACCCAGTGTTGCTCATCCAACGAAGAACAATGGCGCAGCTACAAAGGATTATGTTAATAAAGGATTATTACTTTTAAGTAAACTTATTTTTCGTATCTCGAAAAAGAATTGGCTAAACAGGGTGGGCTCATAACACTTGAAAGTTTTGGTGTTCCTAGTAATAAATGAAGACCTCTCCTGACCATAATGACGAACATGATTAAAATAACAAGGACGGATGTTTTTAATCAGTACGTCTAATTTATGATTGTATACGTATTTTTATTTAAATAAAACAAGTTTGAAATTTAATAAGTTTTTATTTTTATAGTAACCTTAAACAATATACATATTTCGATAGAATTAAAAGTAATACAACATTTAATAGAAAATCCTAACCATTTTACAGTAATTGTTTAATACTACGGTGAAGTACTTTTACCACTAAATAAACATTCGGACTATTTGTTTTTTGCATCCCAGCTTTATAAAAACATCCTTTAATAGGCTGACCTTCTGTGGATTCCAAGAGATATGTTGATGGATTGGTAACGTTAACTTTTGCGATTTTAAACTGTTCCGTCGACCATGAGAGTGTATAACCTTTATTAACGACGCTTTTGTATTTGCACAAACGAAACTTAAACTTTTTGGGAGCCACTTTTTTCTGACTGCGTGCATTAATACGCGCGGTGGATTTAAGGTTTATTGGTTTCAAAACAATTGTACGATGCTTCGTATTGCTATAAGTATTCGTTATCAACGACAAAAGTTGTATCAATTTGTAGAAACCTCCTGCTGAAAACTCTTTATACGGATAATTTTTGAGTGTGCGTATGGCTCATTCAAGTATCGCGGTTTTTTTGGTGCTTTACGTCAAATAATGATTTTGTATTCCTTCACAAGATTTTGGTATGTGTTATTCAAAAAATTTTTAGCCTGGTCGCTTTGCAGATTTACTGGCGTATATTCGGATCCTTCAATAATACCTTTCAATACTTTAGTGACTTCAACATCAGTCTTGTTTCTAATTGCCCTAGTATAGACAAGTTTGGAGTAGCAATTTATGCACACTAAGATATAACGATAACAATAATTTTCATTTGCATATTGTTGCATTTCAGCCCAGTCTATTTGCCACAAGTCTTCATACCCTTTAATAATTGTGGGTCTTCTAAGAATTTTTTTCCTCAGACCTATGATGTTTATTAACATTTTTTACGTCTTTTAAGGTATTGATCAAATTAGGTGGCTACTTTGCTTAATAAATTATACCTTCCTCACGAAGTTCTTCGATAATTGACATTATTTCATTATCGTGTCCGGTAGGACCAGAGATCTTTGAACTCCACAGCAATCGTAACCAATCTACTAACCCTTCGGTTTATTCCAATAGACGTAGTTAAGATTTTTCAATAAAATACGCTTTTTTAATGGTAATACAACTTTTGTCAATTGTAACATCTTTTTATAGGTTTCTACCAGTTTGGAAGACATCTCATCTATATAATCTAATGCCAGCGGCTTTTTTAAGAATATTAAGTCGTAAAGTTCCGCATTCTCTTCAAATGTTGCAATATTCTTAGCTCACTATTTTACCAGGAGGAAAGCATATTTCCAAAATACCCATAAACTTTTTAGTTTTATTTACTTTTGTGTCATATCGTATCCCATAAACCGCATCAAATATGAATGAATTATAAACTGGAAATGAACGATCTCTTAAGGTGTTAGTTGATATCGTAAAGTTGTTGGTGTTAGTTGATATCGTAAAGTTGTTGGAGGGAAGGCTTAGCAATCGGCTCATAAAATGTATCCAGTTCAAATTTATATTGTACATTAGTAGCTCTAATTAGTTTAAATCTTTTTCGAACGGCATTTCTAACCCAGATTAATATCGTTATTCATCATGAAGGTGACGTTACCACAGTATCACGCACCTGTGAAATGAACATTCACTGATATTACTCTGTGCTTATATAGTTATAGAAACCCCTGGCGATATCTTTCTGAATTTAAATCGCTATCTTCATCAATAACTAGAAACCCATACTTATTATTCCAATATTTAGTGCACGTCACTTAAAATTGTATGAAAGTTACATCTGGTGATACATGATCAGAAAAAACATGGCGTAAATTAATTTCTTCTTGTTTAAACATTGTCGTCATTAAGTTGGCATTATCACGTATTAATTGCTTGGAGACTCGAGAGTAGGTTTGCGATGTTCGCATAACATCTACATATTACGGCATCAAATATGAAAGTGGAGTTTGGTTTGGCATCGGATAGTTTCACGATATATCTGTTGTATCGCTGAAAGTGTAATAACCAAGACCTTTGATTGGTGTGAAAATGTTTCTGAGATATTCGTATTTTTTTGATACAGCCACTTTGAATGTACGTAAACATCTTAATCCTAATGGATGCGTAAGCAAAGTAATCATAACATTCATTTTTTCACAATTAGAAGGTCCTATTAAAAATCCACGAAACAGTACTGACAACAAAAGACCGTGACGGCATCTCACATTCTTCCCTACATAGCCAGATCCAACCTTTTCATCCAGACTATCTATTCCTAGTTTCTGTTTCAGCTTTACAATGCGCATTTTTGCAAAAAAATATATTTGATATTAAACTCTCGGCTTTAATATTCATTCAAATGCGATCCATCAAAGGAAGTGGACGCTCTCGACATTCAAATATTACTGGGTGTGGCATAGTAAATTCATTAATTAATAAGATTCCGTTTAAGTTACATCTTCCCGGGTACCAATATTGTGGGCCTTGCACTAAACTTGCAGAGATATGAGCTAGAGGTAATTTGGGAATTAGATGCAGCGTGTAAAAACCGCGATATAGCTTATTCAAAAATCCAAAATAACTTAAGTTTACGTCATCAAGCCGATCACGATCTTGAGCAAAGTGCGCAAAGTTGCTAAAGTCAAAGGAAGCTAGGTTAAGCAAGGTTTTGATATGGGTGTTTCGACGCAGAGAGCTAAAATGAAGTGTTCCAGGAAAGCGATGTCGCGGTAGTAGATCTGTGAAAGGGAAATGTATACGTAAACACAAAATAAAATCCAAGTTTGCTTTTTGGATCGTCATTGCGACAACCCATTCGAGCTGAATTAGCTAAAACTGGGGTTAAGAAATTTGCTGAAAAAGACATATTTAATGCATCTAGAATAGCTGTGGCTGTGGCACGAAAATTATTAAAAGCCCGTTGTGGCAAAAGGAACATACTAACACCTAGAATTATACCTGTTCTAAAAGGGTTATTACCTTTAGTATAATATCTTGCTGGACTGGCTGGAGTACTGCGCGCAATAAAAACAGCGAAACATGCAACAACTCAAAAAACAGGTGGTGAATTATAACTAAATTCCAAAGGAGGTGGAATATATTTAAAACCATACAGAAAGGGTTTTAGGACTTTTTATGAACCAACCAAAAAACTATTAAAATGCGTTCCTCGAAGGCTACTTGAATGATCTAGAAAGGTATGCATTTCAGATGCAAGTATTATATTTTATTGGTGTATGTATAAGAGATTCACTTCCTCGGCGCAGTCCCAGACGTTATGAATCTGCTATTATTAACTTGGAAAGTATAACTGGATTTAAAACGCATTGGGTGGCATATCGGAAGAATGATACAGAAGTTCACTGAATTGGTTAGATATCTGCTAATTGGTACGAAAAGCTGCAAAGGAAATTTACTATACATACGATCGGCAGCACAAATTTGGAACAGTCTGCATTTATGCTTAAAGTTTCTCTCTCATTCGTAAAAACAGTATGTTGTTTTTAACCCCCCAAATGGATTGAGACGCGACATCGATGTTTAAAGTATCAGTATTGTGCGAACCATCATAATGGCAATAATTTAGATGGAGACTAGGGCGATGGACCAGCACCTAGGAGACTGTTTTGCTGCTACTGTAAAATAAGCGATATAAAAATTGCAGAAAAAATTGGTTTAAAAAATCAGAACGAAGGAAACGACTTACCACATTTAGCTCTCTAAACTGTTGCCGATAGTCATGTCATACACATTCACTCTTGCAGAACGCTCAAGTTTATTAAGTACAGACTCTTACCCACCATTAGAACTGAATACAATAAATAACTTGTGGGATTTTACACATATAATTCCATTTTTAATCAATGAGAGCAACAACTCATTTTCATACAAGAAAAAATTATCAGTTTTCGCCATATATAAAGTTAGCAATTCCACCAGGAGTTTACGAAGTGTACGAGATTGAAATAGCAATGAAAAATGCTTTGCAAGTATCCGCAGAAGATAATAATAATAAAATATTTTCATTAACACTCAATAAAAACACACTGAAATAAAAACAAAATATATTGTAGATTTTACAGGAGACAACTGTATTTGTAAGATGTTGGGATTTGATCATATAACGTTAACAACGGATAACAAAAAACATAAATCAACCTTTCAAGTAGACATAATACTATTATCTCTGGAGCATATCTTAACTCAAAAGAATGTCGTGTTTTATTTGAATTCGATATTGATGTTGAACCGGGTTATAAAATAACAAAAGAAGCTGCAAACCATATTTATTTGCCCTTAAATTCTGAAGTACGTCAGTTCATAGACAACATCACTACGCATCTTGGATGATAACGGGGATCTTATCGATTTTCAGGAAGAGAAGATTATTATTAAACTGGAACTAAAGAAACTAATATGTTTTCTTCGATATGTCAAACAATGTCAAAACCTAATAAAAAGAAACAAATTGGGAGTTCATTCACGATCCTGACGTTAGATCAGAAGGACATCGCCATCTCTCTGCAAAAGATCGTAGATTTCTTCAGCCCATTAATTTGAAAGTACAAAGCCACCGAAAAGGATGGCAACTAGTGAAAAAATTGAAGTTTTTACTGAACTTATTTTCGATAATTCCATCATAAGCCTGCAAGAACACACATATAAACCCTATGGATAATAATTCCTTAGTTTTTATATTCGAAGAAATTCGATATAAGATGGGTGGTGAGGAAGTAGCAGTTGTCAGAAAACCAGGTGTAACTATAACCCTTTAAACAATTGTTTCCATTGGTAGTACACAACTGAAATCCCTTCTGACGTAAAGTTGGGGTCTAAATGAAGAAAACCACCGCATTGTGGATTCCACTAGTAATCTATTTTCTGGCAAATTACCACTAAAATATCTAATGCCGAGGATTATACAAAGGGGATTTTTAATACTAAACAGGAACTGATTATAATAATAGCCCGTACTTTTAAAAACTGTTATACCAGAGAAGTTGAAGCCGATATTAAAATTGATAAACTGGTATGGAAAATTCGCCGCATTATTCCTGATACGCAGAAGCTGAAAATATTATCACGAATTAATAAAGGTGGCAGTAATGCAAATTACTCAGAATAATGGAAATTTCGAAAACTTTAAAGAAGATGCAACTGGATTTACAACTGCAAATATAAGTGACATCAGAGTTTATTTTAATTAAACAGTATTCACATATGAAAGATGGAATTTCGAATTTGAATTGGATACCAGGGACGAGACGACCCCATGAAGGATTTAAAAAACCGTTGTTTGTTATTGATTGTTCGCATCAGCACCGAAGTTGTAGAAACTTCCACCGTAGACTTCAAGATCGAATTTGAAACACGAAACAATCGGTTTATTAAAGACCCTAAAGTTTTCAGGTTAATAATACATGATTCTTTTTTCAGTTATAATATGTTAATAAATGGTTCCGTGTTAAACTAGTTTGTTTAGGCGTTTAAAGTTGTTTCTAAGTAAACTACGTTACTGTAAGTATAAGAAATAGTGTAATCATGTATGTTTCTAATATATATTAAAAAATAAAATATATTGTAAGTAGTTTGCGTTTTATTTTTGTTGTCAGTTGTAAAAGTTAAATTAACACACCTCTAAATTATAATATAGCAATGGATCTGTCATGTCTGCAATCTTTGCGTGTTGAGCATAGCGACGCGCGAATTTTTTTTGGAACGGACCTAGACTTTTTATTTGGGGTACTTTTTATAACTCATATTTAAAAATTAAATTTAACAAATATAGTTTTTATTTTTTTTTTTTATAGTATGATGTTTCTCGTATTTATTCCAATCGAGCTGGACATGCTTTAAAACGTTTTTTCGCATAGTGCAGTGAGCACAGCCCCTCCTCGCTCTGCTCTATATGTACCTACCAGTGGTAATCGCACACTCCAATTGTGCACTATGCTATGCTGTTTTTAGCTTGTGTAGTCAGCCTCTCCAGGATTTTCCCTAGAATCCGGCACAATTCACCACGTACTATCAGCCGGTCCGTCATATCCTTTTGGTGGCGAGCCGGCGATCCTCCAACTTGATGAGTCTGCTTCATTTTGATCATCAGTATGTGACTCTGTGTCACACTCTGAACCAAAGTCTGGTTCCGGCCTCCTCTGTTCTTCCTCAAAGCTTTCGATTTCGCTCCTCGATTTTTCATTGAGCTGCTACGCACTATTTCCTCTCACAGTTTCACTAATAACGATGATTCTAATATTTTAAAATTTCCTTGACTAAATGTGCAGGAAATTAATAAAATCGAAACGACGTGTTAATATCCAGTTCTATCTATTTCGCACCATAACCACTACCAACGTACAACTAAACCACACCTACTTTCCCACTACTTTACCCACTTTACCTAACCAATTTGACTCCGGCTCTTAACCAAGCCTCCCTTCACTCCATATGTACCAACTATAAGCCAGAGACCCAGTAGTCAGACCATTATTATTTATATGTTCAAAGATGACCAAGCTAACATTGATTATTAAGCCCTCATCTATAAGGGGTGAAATTCTCTGCATGAAAAATACCCCAAATTGATCGAAATGGTCAATGTACTCGTTGCGCCGACAACGAAAATAATCATGTTCAAGTCGTAACAATCGACCTAACAGGGGAAGATAATGTCATTTCCAGAACTAGGGCTGCTGCGGCTGCGGCTCCATACGGCTCTACACTACTACTACGATCTGTGGCGCAGCATCAGAAGGAGCGGGAGCAGCGACGGGAACGTCGACTCCAAGAAGGGCACATAAATACACGCCGGAAAAAGCTGAAGCAGCTCCCATTAGGACGATATTATACCACTGGTTGGAACACAGAGAACACCGCGAGGAGGGGCTGTGTTCAACGCACTATGATCTATTTTTTCCTACAAACCATAAACATTTACAAGTGTACACAATCAATTTTAAAAAAGACTTAAAAATAAAGTAAAATTGAAAAATCATATTTCGTTAGGTTGGGTTGTTTTTACTTATGCTTACTTGCTCTTATGCTCACAATATATGTTTGGTCTGCTAAAAACAAACAGAATACCTAGGTTAAATTATTCACAGTTAAAAAATAAAATAATATGAAATGAAAACATCGTATTGTGTTAGCATGGTTCAGTTTTTGCTTATACTGGCCTGCTCAAAGTAATGTTGAATAACAAAAAAAAATAGCAAAAGAAAATTGGAAAAGTGAGTTTCGAGCAGCGCATTTTAAACATTTTTAGACCGCTAATTAAATTAAGTCACGGGTTAATTTGCTGTTTACTCAGCGGAATCCGCGGATTTAGCCGCGATATCGTGAAAAATTTCGAGGTTCGCTTTGACTATTTCTTATATTTACATTAACTAAATTTTATATATAAAAACTAAAATGAAATCTATTAATTATTAATTATACGTTTAGAAAAATATTACAACAAATATATTAATTATTATTAAATTATATTTTTTAATACATTACAAGCTTACAATTAAAATTAAATTAACCTATTATTAATACATATTTACAATTAAACAATTTTATATATAAAAACTAAAAAGAAATCTATTAATCATTAATTATATGTTTAGAAAAATATTACAACAAATATATCTATAGGTAATATCTGTATAATATCAGAAATATATAATTTCTGCAGGTGCAAAACGGCCTAAAAGAAGAATTGCATAATCGAAAGCAATTCTTCTTTTAGGCCGTTTTGCACCTGCAGAAATTATATATTTCTGATATTATACAGATATTACCTATAGATATATTTGTTGTAATATTTTTCTAGACATATAATTAATGATTAATAGATTTCTTTTTAGTTTTTATATATAAAATTGTTTAATTATATGTATTAATAATAGGTTAATTTAATTTTAATTGTAAGCTTGTAATGTATTAAAAAATATAATTTAATAATAATTAATATATTTGTTGTAATATTTTTCTAAACGTATAATTAATAATTAATAGATTTCATTTTAGTTTTTATATATAAAATTTAGTTAATGTAAATATAAGAAATAGTCAAAGCGAACCTCGAAATTTTTCACGATATCGCGGCTAAATCCGCGGATTCCGCTGAGTAAACAGCAAATTAACCCGTAACTTAATTTAATTAGCGGTCCAAAAATGTTTAA
The DNA here is from genome assembly GCA_030620095.1 of Kuschelorhynchus macadamiae. Classification (NCBI taxonomy): domain Eukaryota; kingdom Metazoa; phylum Arthropoda; class Insecta; order Coleoptera; family Curculionidae; genus Kuschelorhynchus; species Kuschelorhynchus macadamiae. Next base: position 68,795 of record JAUTXW010005219.1, read on the forward strand.
AATGCGCTGCTCGAAACTCACTTTTCCAATTTTCTTTTGCTATTTTTTTTTGTTATTTAACATTACTTTGAGCAGGCCAGTATAAGCAAAAACTGAACCATGCTAACACAATACGATGTTTTCATTTCATATTATTTTATTTTTTAACTGTGAATAATTTAACCTAGGTATTCTGTTTGTTTTTAGCAGACCAAACATATATTGTGAGCATAAGAGCAAGTAAGCATAAGTAAAAACAACCCAACCTAACGAAATATGATTTTTCAATTTTACTTTATTTTTAAGTCTTTTTTAAAATTGATTGTGTACACTTGTAAATGTTTATGGTTTGTAGGAAAAAATAGATCATAGTGCGTTGAACACAGCCCCTCCTCGCGGTGTTCTCTGTGTTCCAACCAGTGGTATAATATCGTCCTAATGGGAGCTGCTTCAGCTTTTTCCGGCGTGTATTTATGTGCCCTTCTTGGAGTCGACGTTCCCGTCGCTGCTCCCGCTCCTTCTGATGCTGCGCCACAGATCGTAGTAGTAGTGTAGAGCCGTATGGAGCCGCAGCCGCAGCAGCCCTAGTTCTGGAAATGACATTATCTTCCCCTGTTAGGTCGATTGTTACGACTTGAACATGATTATTTTCGTTGTCGGCGCAACGAGTACATTGACCATTTCGATCAATTTGGGGTATTTTTCATGCAGAGAATTTCACCCCTTATAGATGAGGGCTTAATAATCAATGTTAGCTTGGTCATCTTTGAACATATAAATAATAATGGTCTGACTACTGGGTCTCTGGCTTATAGTTGGTACATATGGAGTGAAGGGAGGCTTGGTTAAGAGCCGGAGTCAAATTGGTTAGGTAAAGTGGGTAAAGTAGTGGGAAAGTAGGTGTGGTTTAGTTGTACGTTGGTAGTGGTTATGGTGCGAAATAGATAGAACTGGATATTAACACGTCGTTTCGATTTTATTAATTTCCTGCACATTTAGTCAAGGAAATTTTAAAATATTAGAATCATCGTTATTAGTGAAACTGTGAGAGGAAATAGTGCGCAGCAGCTCAATGAAAAATCGAGGAGCGAAATCGAAAGCTTTGAGGAAGAACAGAGGAGGCCGGAACCAGACTTTGGTTTAGAGTGTGACACAGAGTCACATACTGATGATCAAAATGAAGCAGACTCATCAAGTTGGAGGATCGCCGGCTCGCCACCAAAAGGATATGACGGACCGGCTGATAGTACGTGGTGAATTGTGCCGGATTCTAGAGAAAATCCTGGAGAGGCTGACTACACAAGCTAAAAACAGCATAGCATAGTGCACAATTGGAGTGTGCGATTACCACTGGTAAGTACATATAGAGCAGAGCGAGGAGGGGCTGTGCTCACTGCACTATGCGAAAAAACGTTTTAAAGCATGTCCAGCTCGATTGGAATAAATACGAGAAACATCATACTATAAAAAAAAAATAAAAACTATATTTGTTAAATTTAATTTTTAAATATGAGTTATAAAAAGTACCCCAAAAAAAAGTCTAAGTCCGTTCCAAAAAAAATTCGCGCGTCGCTATGCTCAACACGCAAAGATTGGAGACATGACAGATCAATTGCTATATTATAATTTAGAGGTGTGTTAATTTAACTTTTACAACTAACAACAAAAATAAAACGCAAACTACTTACAATATATTTTATTTTTTAATATATATTAGAAACATACATGATTACACTATTTCTTATACTTACAGTAACTTAGTTTACTTAGAAACAACTTTAAACGCCTAAACAAACTAGTTTAACACGGAACCATTTATTAACATATTATAACTGAAAAAAGAATCATGTATTATTAACCTGAAAACTTTAGGGTCTTTAATAAACCGATTGTTTCGTGTTTCAAATTCGATCTTGAAGTCTACGGTGGAAGTTTCTACAACTTCGGTGCTGATGCGAACAATCAATAACAAACAACGGTTTTTTAAATCCTTCATGGGGTCGTCTCGTCCCTGGTATCCAATTCAAATTCGAAATTCCATCTTTCATATGTGAATACTGTTTAATTAAAATAAACTCTGATGTCACTTATATTTGCAGTTGTAAATCCAGTTGCATCTTCTTTAAAGTTTTCGAAATTTCCATTATTCTGAGTAATTTGCATTACTGCCACCTTTATTAATTCGTGATAATATTTTCAGCTTCTGCGTATCAGGAATAATGCGGCGAATTTTCCATACCAGTTTATCAATTTTAATATCGGCTTCAACTTCTCTGGTATAACAGTTGTTAAAAGTACGGGCTATTATTATAATCAGTTCCTGTTTAGTATTAAAAATCCCCTTTGTATAATCCTCGGCATTAGATATTTTAGTGGTAATTTGCCAGAAAATAGATTACTAGTGGAATCCACAATGCGGTGGTTTTCTTCATTTAGACCCCAACTTTACGTCAGAAGGGATTTCAGTTGTGTACTACCAATGGAAACAATTGTTTAAAGGGTTATAGTTACACCTGGTTTTCTGACAACTGCTACTTCCTCACCACCCATCTTATATCGAATTTCTTCGAATATAAAAACTAAGGAATTATTATCCATAGGGTTTATATGTGTGTTCTTGCAGGCTTATGATGGAATTATCGAAAATAAGTTCAGTAAAAACTTCAATTTTTTCACTAGTTGCCATCCTTTTCGGTGGCTTTGTACTTTCAAATTAATGGGCTGAAGAAATCTACGATCTTTTGCAGAGAGATGGCGATGTCCTTCTGATCTAACGTCAGGATCGTGAATGAACTCCCAATTTGTTTCTTTTTATTAGGTTTTGACATTGTACTTCAGAATTTAAGGCCAAATAAATATGGTTTGCAGCTTCTTTTGTTATTTTATAACCCGGTTCAACATCAATATCGAATTCAAATAAAACACGACATTCTTTTGAGTTAAGATATGCTCCAGAGATAATAGTATTATGTCTACTTGAAAGGTTGATTTATGTTTTTTGTTATCCGTTGTTAACGTTATATGATCAAATCCCAACATCTTACAAATACAGTTGTCTCCTGTAAAATCTACAATATATTTTGTTTTTATTTCAGTGTGTTTTTATTGAGTGTTAATGAAAATATTTTATTATTATTATCTTCTGCGGATACTTGCAAAGCATTTTTCATTGCTATTTCAATCTCGTACACTTCGTAAACTCCTGGTGGAATTGCTAACTTTATATATGGCGAAAACTGATAATTTTTTCTTGTATGAAAATGAGTTGTTGCTCTCATTGATTAAAAATGGAATTATATGTGTAAAAGCCCACAAGTTATTTATTGTATTCAGTTCTAATGGTGGGTAAGAGTCTGTACTTAATAAACTTGAGCGTTCTGCAAGAGTGAATGTGTATGACATGACTATCGGCAACAGTTTAGAGAGCTAAATGTGGTAAGTCGTTTCCTTCGTTCTGATTTTTTAAACCAATTTTTTCTGCAATTTTTATATCGCTTATTTTACAGTAGCAGCAAAACAGTCTCCTAGGTGCTGGTCCATCGCCCTAGTCTCCATCTAAATTATTGCCATTATGATGGTTCGCACAATACTGATACTTTAAACATCGATGTCGCGTCTCAATCCATTTGGGGGGTTAAAAACATACTGTTTTTACGAATGAGAGAGAAACTTTAAGCATAAATGCAGACTGTTCCAAATTTGTGCTGCCGATCGTATGTATAGTAAATTTCCTTTGCAGCTTTTCGTACCAATTAGCAGATATCTAACCAATTCAGTGAACTTCTGTATCATTCTTCCGATATGCCACCCAATGCGTGTTAAATCCAGTTATACTTTCCAAGTTAATAATAGCAGATTCATAACGTCTGGGACTGCGCCGAGGAAGTGAATCTCTTATACATACACCAATAAAATATAATACTTGCATCTGAAATGCATACCTTTCTAGATCATCCAAGTAGCCTTCGAGGAACGCATTTTAATAGTTTTTTGGTTGGTTCATAAAAAGTCCTAAAACCCTTTCTGTATGGTTTTAAATATATTCCACCTCCTTTGGAATTTAGTTATAATTCACCACCTGTTTTTTGAGTTGTTGCATGTTTCGCTGTTTTTATTGCGCGCAGTACTCCAGCCAGTCCAGCAAGATATTATACTAAAGGTAATAACCCCTTTAGAACAGGTATAATTCTAGGTGTTAGTATGTTCCTTTTGCCACAACGGGCTTTTAATAATTTTCGTGCCACAGCCACAGCTATTCTAGATGCATTAAATATGTCTTTTTCAGCAAATTTCTTACCCCCAGTTTTAGCTAATTCAGCTCGAATGGGTTGTCGCAATGACGATCCAAAAAGCAAACTTGGATATTATTTTGTGTTTACGTATACATTTCCCTTTCACAGATCTACTACCGCGACATCGCTTTCCTGGAACACTTCATTTTAGCTCTCTGCGTCGAAACACCCATATCAAAACCTTGCTTAACCTAGCTTCCTTTGACTTTAGCAACTTTGCGCACTTTGCTCAAGATCGTGATCGGCTTGATGACGTAAACTTAAGTTATTTTGGATTTTTGAATAAGCTATATCGCGTTTTTTACACGCTGCATCTAATTCCCAAATTACCTCTAGCTCATATCTCTGCAAGTTTAGTGCAAGGCCCACAATATTGGTACCCGGGAAGATGTAACTTAAACGGAATCTTATTAATTAATGAATTTACTATGCCACACCCAGTAATATTTGAATGTCGAGAGCGTCCACTTCCTTTGATGGATCGCATTTGAATGAATATTAAAGCCGAGAGTTTAATATCAAATATATTTTTTTGCAAAAATGCGCATTGTAAAGCTGAAACAGAAACTAGGAATAGATAGTCTGGATGAAAAGGTTGGATCTGGCTATGTAGGGAAGAATGTGAGATGCCGTCACGGTCTTTTGTTGTCAGTACTGTTTCGTGGATTTTTAATAGGACCTTCTAATTGTGAAAAAATGAATGTTATGATTACTTTGCTTACGCATCCATTAGGATTAAGATGTTTACGTACATTCAAAGTGGCTGTATCAAAAAAATACGAATATCTCAGAAACATTTTCACACCAATCAAAGGTCTTGGTTATTACACTTTCAGCGATACAACAGATATATCGTGAAACTATCCGATGCCAAACCAAACTCCACTTTCATATTTGATGCCGTAATATGTAGATGTTATGCGAACATCGCAAACCTACTCTCGAGTCTCCAAGCAATTAATACGTGATAATGCCAACTTAATGACGACAATGTTTAAACAAGAAGAAATTAATTTACGCCATGTTTTTTCTGATCATGTATCACCAGATGTAACTTTCATACAATTTTAAGTGACGTGCACTAAATATTGGAATAATAAGTATGGGTTTCTAGTTATTGATGAAGATAGCGATTTAAATTCAGAAAGATATCGCCAGGGGTTTCTATAACTATATAAGCACAGAGTAATATCAGTGAATGTTCATTTCACAGGTGCGTGATACTGTGGTAACGTCACCTTCATGATGAATAACGATATTAATCTGGGTTAGAAATGCCGTTCGAAAAAGATTTAAACTAATTAGAGCTACTAATGTACAATATAAATTTGAACTGGATACATTTTATGAGCCGATTGCTAAGCCTTTGACTTCTATATCCAATGTAGTTAATACAAGAGTCTCGTCCCTCCAACAACTTTACGATATCAACTAACACCAACAACTTTACGATATCAACTAACACCTTAAGAGATCGTTCATTTCCAGTTTATAATTCATTCATATTTGATGCGGTTTATGGGATACGATATGACACAAAAGTAAATAAAACTAAAAAGTTTATGGGTATTTTGGAAATATGCTTTCCTCCTGGTAAAATAGTGAGCTAAGAATATTGCAACATTTGAAGAGAATGCGGAACTTTACGACTTAATATTCTTAAAAAAGCCGCTGGCATTAGATTATATAGATGAGATGTCTTCCAAACTGGTAGAAACCTATAAAAAGATGTTACAATTGACAAAAGTTGTATTACCATTAAAAAAGCGTATTTTATTGAAAAATCTTAACTACGTCTATTGGAATAAACCGAAGGGTTAGTAGATTGGTTACGATTGCTGTGGAGTTCAAAGATCTCTGGTCCTACCGGACACGATAATGAAATAATGTCAATTATCGAAGAACTTCGTGAGGAAGGTATAATTTATTAAGCAAAGTAGCCACCTAATTTGATCAATACCTTAAAAGACGTAAAAAATGTTAATAAACATCATAGGTCTGAGGAAAAAAATTCTTAGAAGGCCCACAATTATTAAAGGGTATGAAGACTTGTGGCAAATAGACTGGGCTGAAATGCAACAATATGCAAATGAAAATTATTGTTATCGTTATATCTTAGTGTGCATAAATTGCTACTCCAAACTTGTCTATACTAGGGCAATTAGAAACAAGACTGATGTTGAAGTCACTAAAGCATTGAAAGGTATTATTGAAGGATCCGAATATACGCCAGTAAATCTGCAAAGCGACCAGGCTAAAAATTTTTTGAATAACACATACCAAAATCTTGTGAAGGAATACAAAATCATTATTTGACGTAAAGCACCAAAAAAACCGCGATACTTGAATGAGCCATACGCACACTCAAAAATTATCCGTATAAAGAGTTTTCAGCAGGAGGTTTCTACAAATTGATACAACTTTTGTCGTTGATAACGAATACTTATAGCAATACGAAGCATCGTACAATTGTTTTGAAACCAATAAACCTTAAATCCACCGCGCGTATTAATGCACGCAGTCAGAAAAAAGTGGCTCCCAAAAAGTTTAAGTTTCGTTTGTGCAAATACAAAAGCGTCTTTAATAAAGGTTATACACTCTCATGGTCGACGGAACAGTTTAAAATCGCAAAAGTTAACGTTACCAATCCATCAACATATCTCTTGGAATCCACAGAAGGTCAGCCTATTAAAGGATGTTTTTATAAAGCTGGGATACAAAAAACAAATAGTCCGAATGTTTATTTAGTGGTAAAAGTACTTCACCGTAGTATTAAACAATTACTGTAAAATGGTTAGGATTTTCTATTAAATGTTGTATTACTTTTAATTCTATCGAAATATGTATATTGTTTAAGGTTACTATAAAAATAAAAACTTATTAAATTTCAAACTTGTTTTATTTAAATAAAAATACGTATACAATCATAAATTAGACGTATTGATTAAAAACATCCGTTCTTGTTATTTTAATCATGTTCGTCATTATGGTCAGGAGAGGTCTTCATTTATTACTAGGAACACCAAAACTTTCAAGTGTTATGAGCCCACCCTGTTTAGCCAATTCTTTTTCGAGATACGAAAAATAAGTTTACTTAAAAGTAATAATCCTTTATTAACATAATCCTTTGTAGCTGCGCCATTGTTCTTCGTTGGATGAGCAACACTGGGTAAAGTATTTCCCTCAATATCATATTATCCATCGAGTGCAAGCTTAAAACCGACCCCGTGTGGACCTGATTTCCTATATATATATACATATATATATATATATATATATATATATATATATATATATATATATATTTATATTATATAAAAACAAAACAAGGTAATTCATCTTCATCATTATCATGAGGAGAGGTCTTCATTTATGCCTAAACTTATAAGCATTTATATCTACCTGAAAACCCATTTCAACCAATTCTTCTTGGAAATACGCCACAACATATTCATGTAAGAGTTCTGCAGTTAGCTTACGTAGTTCGTATACTTTTTTAACAATATATTCCTCTATAACAGCATCATTGTTTCTCGTTGGATTAGCAATATTTGTCAAAGTCTTTCCCTGAGTATCATATGATCCATCAGGCGCAAGCTTTGGGAGTATTTCTCTTTCGCACAAATTTATCAATCGTATTGTTATTTAGCCATTTTAAACTTATACTTAACTATTGTCTAGCGATTTCCTACTTAAAAAAAACAAAACAAGTTAATAAGTAAATATTTATTTATAATAAAGTTACAATAAAAATTTGCTTTGCTACATCAATTTTACCGACTGTGTCATCACCAAACTGACCGTGGTTTGTACTGCTTGCAGGAACAGCATATTTTTGTATATCACTCTGGTCATGCCATGTTTTTGTAGATTTTCCTGTTGCTTGCGCTCATCTACTGCTTCAAATATTCGTATAACCGATACCCAACAAATCATTTCTATGTAGGATTTTTATTATAAAATCCGATCAAACATTTCTGAACAAAAGGTGTTCAAGCAAATACATACAATATCAATTGTTTATTAATATTTAATATTGGACGACTCCAAACCGACTTAAAAGTAAAAAAAATGTCATCAGATATTATTAGCTGGATTCGAAATATTGATTGTCATAAATACTTACGTGTGAATACCTTTGAGTAACAACATCACCCATATCTAATAAAGAATAAATGTGTGAGTATTCTATGATTCCGGATTTTGTTTTTAACACTTTATTACATTTTTTATTCAATAAATTTCTTCAAATTATTTCTGCTATTATACATATATCTTTTTCGGCCAAGAACTTTTGATAAAGATATGTGAGAGCGCATTTTTATCGATTTTTAGTATAAGTAATATCCTTTGTTCGCTGGCAAACATACCTTTAATACTTTTTTTGCACTTTTTTCAGTACACCAATAATTTTTGGGAATATATCTGCAATCATTGATATATCGAAATATATACTAAGCTTTTGAGGATCTAAGTAAACAGAAAAAAAATCATATAACAGTTTTTATTAAATAATATTTTTTTAATCATTACAAGTTTACAATTAAACAATTTTATATATAAAAACTAAAATGAAATCTATTAATCATTAATTATATGTTTAGAAAAATATTACAACAAATATATCTATAGGTAATATCCTTTGTTCGCTGGCAAACATACCTTTAATATTTTTTTGCACTTTTCTCAGTACACCAATAATTTTTGGGAATATATCTGCAATCATTGATATATCGAAGTACATACTAAGCTTTTGAGGATCGAAGTAAACAGAAAAAAAATCATATGATAGTTTTTATTAAATTATATTTTTTTAATACATTACAAGTTTACAATTAAAATTAAATTAACCTATTATTAATACATATTTACAATTAAACAATTTTATATATAAAAACTAAAATGAAATCTATTAATCATTAATTATATGTTTAGAAAAATATTACAACAAATATATCTATAGGTAATATCCTATGTTCGCTCGCAAACATACCTTTAATATTTTTTTGCACTTTTTTCAGTAAACCAATAATTTTTGGGAATATATCTGCAATCATTGATGTATCGAAATATATACTAAGCTTCTTTTGAGGTTCTAAGTAAACAGAAAAAAAAATATATATATATATATATATATATATATATATATATATATATATATATATATATATATATATATATATATATATATATATATATATATATATATATATATATATATATATATATATATATATATATATATATATATATTTTTAATACATTACAAGTTTACAATTAAAATTAAATTAACCTATTATTAATACATATTTACAATTAAACAATAAATACTTACACTTAAAATTACTTAAAACTATATACTTACACTAAATTAATTGCGGAACTGACTCAGCTGTTCTCGGCACGCTTCTGCACACACGGCACAACCAGCAGCTTCGTCTTCAACAACGCCATTTGTATCTCATGCTGCTTCAACTCCTTTGCTAAATTATTTTTTAGCTTAAGAGTTTGCAGCATGAGACTTCACAGGTTCTGGCTCTGTGGCTGCCTCGGGCTGTGTCATTTTAGTTAAATCAATTTGTTCTACATGAGACGATGACGACGGCATGGGTTCGGATCTAGATATGACATCTGACGAGACCTCTTGCTTCTAGGGATGGAATTGAAATCATCCACTAATATCATCTTCAGTTTGGATCCCTCCTAATTTTTTGTTGCGGGGATCCTTACGTTCTGCAGCACCACAACTTTTTCCACTCCACACGTTGATGTTAATCCTGCCAGGCGGATTCCCTCAATGAATCGGTCGATCTTGATGTTAAAATTGACGCCACTCGTCAATATAATAACGACCTCTTGTGTTGGGTCGATGATTGGGAGTGATGCCATTTTTTAAATTAAAAAAAGTTAAAAACACTTTAGACGTATATATTTTTCGATGCTAGACGTTAGCGAAGAACTGCCTCAATACATCGAGTTCGTATAGTTTTATACACCTCACATAGCCCCTTCCACTTAAAACATCCCCTTATTCTCGAAACACCCCACTCCAAATCATGCGCACAACTAATTTCTGATGTTTATAAAACCTACGCATATCTTGATCAACCATCTCATTCTCAATAGACACTTTAAAAATACACGATGTGTGACGTATGAGTAATTAGAGAAAGATTTTAAGCACAATACGGTATATGTAGGTAGAAACTTGCTTACTCGTTTGATCCCAGTGACCCAACGACTGAATTGCATTGTGACTTGGTCAATATTTTCCATCTGGGTATAATTTATTGCGATCAGTATCTTGATGGCATCATAGAGTTACCACTTTTTTAAAGACAACCTTGTACTTTTTCTAGATGATATGGACAAGAACAACCTATTGCCAACATATCTTTTGAATGAGATGCAATTTGAAGAATGATTTTTAAAATAATGTTAAGTTTCTGGTTTGAAATTTCCTTAGCAACAAAGAGCTAAGTTTACGCCTGACAGCTCCGTTAAGGAATTACTTTCTAGTTTAATTCACTACAGAATAATTTTAACCGGAAGCTCTTTACCCAATTTATTTAGTTTTTTACCTATAATTTTTATTTATATCAAAGAACAGCCAAATATAGGAGTAAAAGAAAATTCAGTTAGCTGTAATTCATTAATGGGGTGCACTTAACAATTCAAAAGAATTTTTTTAACTTTAGCCTAATATTTAAAACGTAATATACATAAAAATAAAAAAACTTATTTTTTTATACCTAACAGTTAATATTCACAAGGACTACATATTTTTACTACTAAGTCACCACTATAGTCCATTATGTATATCATCCATACAAACTTTCCAATATTTTAAAATCCATTATTCATCCCTTCTTTTTTCTAAGGCTATTCTGATATTAAATAACTTTGAAGTTTAAAAAATTACCTTCACAATTATAAAAATATAATATTTGGGCGGTTGCGCTTTTAGTATATATATTCCCTCATTGCTTAGGAAGTTATACTCTTCTTTAAGCAACCATCATGTGTAGAGCTTTTAGAAGGAGAGCTAGATACGTAACTTTTTTAAATGTATTTAGAAGTCTATTATTACAAACACATGGTGCATTATCAAATACTTGTCAATTTATTTTATGTTGCGATCAGTATATAAATCGCAGTATAGCGGAACAATTTACAAATCATTTCTTATTCCTGTAAAACGATGTAGGTTACAGTTTTTACATCGATATGAAATAAAAACACGTAGTAGAGTAGATTTTAAAATGTTTTTTTTGTTTGAAATTTTGTTTTTCAAAAAAATGGGTTCGACAAGGAGCTCAGTACACGCCTGGCAGCCCCGTTAAGTAATTGTTTCCTAGTTTAGTTCACTACAAAATAATTCCAATCGAAATCTCTTTACACAATTTATTGTTACCTATGGTTTTTTAATTGCCATCAAATAAAAGCCAAGTATAAATTTAAAACAAGATTTTATTCACTAGAATTCATTAATACATATTTTTTTGCCATATAATCATAAAGTGTACTATAAATAAAAAAAAGTTTTTTTCTAATACTTAACAGTTCAATATAATAAAAATAAAGCTGTCATCTATACCACCTTTTCATTTTTTAAATATTTTTACAAACAATTTTTAATATCTAAAAGAAAAAACATTTTAGCAATTCGTCACACATTTTAACTAAACTTTGTAATCTGATATCTGGATTATACTGATAAAACTGCATACCTTTTTACAATCAGATAGAAGTATTATATAAATACACTTTTCCAAACCACTTTTTAATATTTAAAAATTACTATTCATGTTTCTTTTAACGAAATATACTATGGTATTTTGGCTAAAATACACATCTAAAAATTATTGCATATCAGCATCATCATCAGATATCAATTCCTCACAAAATTTAACCAAACATTGTAATCTAATATCTGGATTAGTTTGATGAAATTGCATTTTCAGCTAGCAATTCGTTACACATTTGAACCAGACTTTTTTATAATATCCTGATCTGTCTGATAAAAATCGATATTTTTATGACCCCAAGGTAGTGTTTTTGTTGATGAGGGAATTACATAACGTTTATCTTCGTTCTGAGATGCCACTTTATTCACTATTTCAGTATAAATATCATGTAATTTGTCTTTATTCTTCTAAAAATTAAAGTTCCAAGTCCTACAACTTTCCGGTAATTTTCCATATTAAGTTCTTTTTCAATTACCGATTTCTTTATGCCATTAACCTTTTTTAATTTACCATTAAGTGAGCCGACATAATAGGCTTTAGCGCCGGTCCCATAAAATCTTACTATCGGATCAACGGGGAACTCATCTTTCATTTTTCCCAAGATCGATTCACTTTACCTAATATTAAAAACGTTTCCCTCAGAATCATCGGGTGCGTCAAATTTTTCTGGGTTTTCGGTAAAGACATTGTAAAAGTTATCGGTAAATATTTTTAATATTAAGGCATCTGTGTCGGTGTACAATAAAGAAGAATCACTACAAGTTTTGTTTTAATAAACTTGTAAAAAATCATGTATTACAGTTTTCAACAAGTCCAATATAGAAAATTCAATATATATTGGTCTATTATAAACTATTTTAACCTTACCCATATAAACAGCTACAACATTTTCAGTAAATACTGAACAACTTTCAAAATTGTGTCAAACAATTAATGCTCGAACACCCACTTTCCATCTTGAATGCTCCCATTGACATTTTACATGGTTTGCCCATGCATTATTATATAATTTAAAAAGGTCTTTTTCGAATTTATTTTTGGCATTATTTCGTAATTTTTTGATAAAATCAATGTAGGTTTTTAATCACGCCGTCTGATTAAATTTTAAAATTCTATGCGTTTGCATTACTATTAAACGGTTTTGAATAGGTTGTTTTAATGTTATAGAACATGCGTAATATACTATAATATATGGTTGAGATTTGGAATCAACTTAACCATGTTCGTGGTGCCCGTTAGTGGTTTAAAATTCTCAACTAATAATACACGTAAATCCACTATATGATAATGGTTGCCACATACCATGACCGAACAAATTAGTGGCATCTAAATAAGTGATAAAAAAAGGTTGTTTAGTAGGTTCATAGTTTGGCAGAAATGTATTATTGGCAATATGCTTCCTCTCCGAACACTGAAATATTCTACCGCGAATATCCTCAACAACTCTACTTTGGTCATGAAATACATACAATCAAAAGATGAACTTGGAAGAATGTGGTACTGTGACCGATCTAGTTTATAAATATTTAAACAAATATCTCAAAATTACCCAAAAACATTACATAAGAAAACATCGGAGTTCAAATACAAATCTGAATATTCCCCTAAATTCATACAGTTAAACAGACTCCACACATCCTTCATTCTCTTATAGTCTTTATCGCTAATATGATCTTCCTTTAAGTTCTCATATGTCGAGATTTTTTATTGGAAGTGTGGGGTTATTCATTTTTTCCATACAATCCATAAAATCGTATGGAAAAATACCCTTCTTTCGTATTAAATCAAATTTATCAAGATGTGGGAATTATTTTCGCGTCTCTTTAAACTGATCAATCTCTAAACCAGCACCCAAATTTTTCAATGATGCTGGCAAAAATCTAAAACTATCAATAAACCTTAATTTTAAGTTTTTTCCTTTTGTCGCACCATCAGCTTAATCAACATAATCATGCACATAAATGCGTTTTGTGAATGATACGTACTTTTCTTTGCTTTGGGCTGTTACCTCAATATTATCATCATGGCGGCATAATTCTTTAATGAAGATGTGGCAGTCGTAAGCACTTACATTATGAGATAAAATGGGGATAAAGTTGGGTATTTTATGATTTAAATTACAGACAGAATATGCAGCACCAAAACTTTTTTGCCCTGTTCTGTGGCAATGGTCCTTTACTTTTACATAATTCTCATCGAAAGCTACTTCACATATATCACATACTTAAGCATTTTTGAACTCTTTTATTTCTTCAACGATTAATGGAATCATTGGTAAAAATCTTTCAGATAAGTATTGTACAAATGCTTTAGATCGCTTTCGTTAGGGGAAACAACAACTTGTGCTGCATCATCCCCTCTGTACAGTTCAAATTTAGAGATTGAATCATCGAAAAACCATTTTATTAAGTATGCGAAAGAATATGGGTCATAAATCTTTGCCATCCCTGAATCTTTTTTTTTTGAAATTCCGAAAATTCATTCTTCATTATATCAACAAAAGATTGATACATTACTTCCAAATTGAACTTCGCTGCATGTGTATGTCCAGCTATATAACCGTGTTGATCCTTATTGCAACATGAACCCTCAACATCTCGCTCACCAAGCATAACACTTTCGACTTACTTTCATTAAGAAAGAGCGAATAATCAATATTGTCGCTGTTTATCCGATAATTGGTAGCACTTAAACACCAGTCGACAATGGTAAACACGAATTAGTTCGATGCTGTAATGTTCTTTCATGAGCAGTCATTTTGTTCGTTGGCACTTGTATGTTACATGAAACACAAGTTTCCATATTCGATGTTGAGGGCTGTGGCTGGATATGATCCACTCTGCATCTTCTGTTTTGACCTCCATTACCAAATAAGATTCCGTTTTGTAGCGTTGCATACTATAACTTCGAGAAAATAATACACCACAATCTTCACAGATATATCTCATGATTATATTAGCAAAGAGAACTTTCTGACACAAGTGGTTACACTGTACTAAATACACATCATCAGCATCGAATGAAGGCAACCTTCAAGTTCGAACACCTTAAATAGCACTTAATAGCAAGCACCCCCCACCGGTCAACCGTCTCAACATCAAACAACTTAACCTTCAAAACATCCCCGACGGATTTTCAAAGCAAAATGAACATGTCAATGTCATCTCTAGGTCAAATAAAAGTCAATGATATCCTAAAATCAACTTGACCTTCAAAACTTCAAGTTCAAATGGGTCAAGTGATGTCACAGAGCGAGGAGGAAGGGGCGTAAGAGGGGCGTGAGTCGGTGGACAATTATTAGTTTACTGATGGTGACTGATATCACGATAATGTACTGTGTGATTTTGAAAATGCAACAATTTGAATTTCTCATAAGATGCAGTACACAATTAAACCTAACGGTATATATCTTTTGAAGTTGCGAACTTATTGTATTATTTGCATTTAATCTACCAGGATATACAGAAAAAATTTGGTGAAAAAAATATAAAGATACCAATTTAAAAAAAAAAATGAATGCACTATTCAACTTTTTCCTGTGAATCATATACAAGTTTGTAGACAAAAAACCACACTGGATAGGGCTCCACTAATTGAACTCGTCCCGAAAAAGTAAAAAACTGGATAAAAGTTCGAACAATGCTGTCTATAAAACCTATGTTACATACGAAGTCTTCAGATAGATGGAGCTACGCATACCCAATGACGAATATGGCCCGCCTATTTTAATTAGATTTATTTAGATTAAAGATCCAGATTTCCCATCACTAAGCCCATTATATTTGTATTGCATCTGGGAAAAATCACGGTGATGCATTTTCAATGTCACACAGTACAAATGCAATGCTGTCAATTAAGAGGTTTTGTAGAAAATGAGGAGACATTATAATTGTCTTTATTTTCCTTATGATTTTAGAAAGGTATGACAGCACAGTATTTTTTCCGTAGTTATAGATTGCTGCGAAACTTTAATTTGATTCTGCGGATGTCTAATATTCGCAGAATCTTTAATACGCGCAAACACATAGGCAACGCTTAAGGTTGCCGATAGATGTCATAATTCCTTTGCAACCACAAGCGCTTTTTAAAGTTTTTGATCCTGCGGTAAAGTATTTACAAGCACAACCGCACAATCTGGGTCTACTAGACTTAAGGAACATGAAAGATGTGTAAGAAAAAAAACAAGTCGTTCAATTCCCTGACGCTAAACACCAGCACTCAAGAGGATACATAATTAATGTAAAAGATACCAAGATTTGATCAAATTAGTCTTGTGATATTGGAAAAAGAAGA
This sequence comes from Kuschelorhynchus macadamiae, assembly GCA_030620095.1. NCBI lineage: Eukaryota > Metazoa > Arthropoda > Insecta > Coleoptera > Curculionidae > Kuschelorhynchus > Kuschelorhynchus macadamiae. Next base: position 85,107 of record JAUTXW010005219.1, read on the forward strand.
TTATGGAATCTATTAAAATAATTAAGTAGAGCGAAAAGTTAATTATTTAGTAATTCGATCTGTAACGGTTAAGAAAACATATTATTTAATTGTGTTTCCTGTTTCTTCAGGAAGGACCAGTTAAAAAATTAATTAAAATTGAATTAACTAATTAAAATAATTTGCTGAGTAAAACTGAAAAGCTGCTGCCACGATTATTTTTGAAGTAATCGACAAAAAAATATACACCTATAATACGTATTAACAGTAGTTTAGGGTGCCACGAAAAGGTAATTCAACCCTCAGGGGGTCGTTTGCTCTTGGGAATTTTATAAAAAAATATTTCTTCTCCAAAATCAACAACATTTTAGAATTTCAATAATCATTATACCTAAATGCCTTATGTTGCCATAAAAAAATACATATTTGATTCAGCGCTTAAGGGTTAGTTTACTCTTGGAAATTTTACAAAAATGTGCCACCACCGTTGTTTCTTATCCAAAATCAAGGAAATCTTAGATCTTAAATAAACAAAACAAAATCTTTATACTGCCGTAAAAAGATATACTTAATTCAGCCCTTAGAGGGTAGTTTACTCTTTGGAATTTGGTAAAAAAATGTGCCACCATCTTTGTCTCTTTTGCAAAATCAACGAAATTTTAGATCTTCAATAAAACTTATAAATGTTTTACGCTGCCATAAGAAGGTTTATTTAATTAAGCCCTTAGGAGACAGTTTACTCTTGGGAATTTTGCAACAAATTGTGCCACTACCATTGTTTCTTATCCAAATTCAACGAAATTTTAGATTTTAAATAAAATTATAACTGCTTTATGTTGTTATAACAAGATATACATAATTCAGCCCTTCGGGGGTAGTTTATTCTTCGCAATTTTGTAAAAAATATGCCACCACGGTTGTTTCTTTTACAAAATCAAAAAAAATTTTAGATCTTAAATTAACAATATAAAAGTTTGATGCTGTCATAAAAAAATATATTTAATTCGGCCCTTAAGGGGGAGTTTACTCGTGAGAATTTTGTAAAAAAATGTACCACCACCGTTGTTTCTTTTCGAAAATCAACGAAATTTTAGATCTAACGGCTGAATTAAATATATCTCTTTATGGCAGCATAAAGCAATTATAATGTTTATTCAAGATCTAAAATTTCGTTAATTTTGGATAAAAAACAACGGCCGTGACACATTTTTTTTTTAAATTCCCAAGAAGAACTACCCTCTAGAGGCTGAATTAAATATATCTTTTTATGGCAGCATAAAGCATTTATAATATTTATATAGGATCGAAAGTTTCGTTGATTTTGGATAAGAAACAACGGCGGTGGCACATTTAATTATAAAATTCCCAATAGTAAACTACCCCCTAATGATTGAATCGAGTATATCTTTTCATGGCAGCATAAACTACTGTTAATGCGTATTACAGGTGTACATTTTTTGTCGATCATTTCATAAATAATAATTGAGGCAGCAACTTTTCAATTCTAGTCTAAGTTACCCCTGTGGCAATCACAGCATTTAAATCTGCACTGTCTGCAGTGACGGCTCCTCAGGGGCGGCAGGGTCGGCCGGGCCGTACCAGAAAATATACGGGGAAAATTCTCTTTTTAAAAAAGTTAGTAAATAATTTTAAAAAATAATTTTGCAAACATCCTAAAAACGCACGAAACCAAAATGTAGTTTATTATTTCCTGGGTACATAACGAAATAGGTAGGTATTCATATTATCGTTGTTTGACTAACATACAAATAACGCCATTAACAGCAGTCCATGGGCCACCGTCCACAGATATTCTAATATATTTATTATAGACGGTGGCTCGGCCAGCCGATTCAATCATCTCACATGCTAGACTTCAGCTACTACACGCGGTACGTAGTACGTTCGCATATATCCGCATGCTATAACGTTCGTCGTAGCTTAAATCACCCAACACCGGCCCGACTTGATGTAGCCGTATCCTCGGAATTTTTCCCAATTGAATACTACCATTTTTCAGGTATTAATTGTAATTATTATAAAATGATACTACTTATTTTTAATATAATTTGTTAGTTCTTTACATTAGTCATGACTAATCATGGTTAATATATTATATTAGTAATTTTCACTCCATGTTACATGTTTAAATGTGGTGAAGAAATGTGAAGTGAATATTTTAAAATATCATTTGCAATTTGTATTATCATGTGATTCTTGCTGGACAATATACTTTTTTGGTTGTTTATGTAGCTTTCACTTAGGCATCTATTTTATTTTCCTCTTAAGGCAAGATACATTAAAATATCAAAAAATTAAATTTACTGACTAGAACGTTTTACTAACATTTTTTTTCGTATTTATTAAATTTATACTCTAGCCTAGAACTGCTATATATAGGTTGGTGCCTACCTATTTATCATTGAAGAAATAAATGGAAAATAATAAGACTAGTATTTGACGCGCACCAATCAACACCACATTGGCCTAAGGGCGATTTTAGGAAACCTTTCTGGGGGGGTTAATTTAAAAAAAAGTTTGTTAATATATTTTGTTGTAAATGGTATGAGAACAACATAAATACCCATATTTTTTATCATACTTGTTTTGACATAAGTGAAAAAAAACAGCCTCTAATAAATAGTTATAGAATAACGACCAATTTTTTTCCTGCAGCAAATTTATTATTTACATTGTTTATATTTACATCAATACTCTATCTACGGATATTTGCAAGAGGCCCAATTCGATAGGTCGCACTTGTGCTATAGTGTTTCTTTGCCAAGTTTTTAATCGTAATTTTCACGTGAAAATATGTAAATTACACATGTTATTTAACCGGTCTGGGGGGGAGGTGGGGGGTAATTACCTCATTATACCCTCACCGTAAAACCCACCCTTGATTGGCCTTGAGCCCCGGCCGACCCTAAATTTTAGAGTACGAGCCGTCACTGACTGTCTGTCACTTCTGTCAATGTCTGTCCTATTTTAAAATAAAACCTTGTCTTATTGAGCAATTCTGTCTTTGCCCCGCTATTACCTTTTTTGGGCCAATCAACTGGCATTGTGGTTTGATAAATCTAGTGTTCTAAATTTAACGAGTCGTCGTCTAGAATATATTAAATTTGAGAGAATTTGGCATTTAAGCAGAGTTTTAATATTTTATTTAGATTGTTTTTTATGTATTTGGCTTAGATGTAATTAGATTAAATATTATTTAAAAGGTATGATGGGACACAATAAAACACGGTGATTCTAAGTTCACTTTCAGTATTTATTCAAGAGCCGTAATTATAAGCCTTTTACTCGACGACTTTTTTACAACTAACTGTGTCGGTGTTGTTGGCGTAATCGAAATTAATGCTTATACAAAGAGCCACAGAGAGCGTCACAACATGATATAATAACCGGAAGGTATGATATCTAGACGGTCTCAATTGCGTCCGGTTCGCGCAGTGACGTCATTTCGTGCGTAGATTTTTAAATTGCTTATCGAGATGCATGTCGTTTCTAGCGTTTAGACATTATATTACCATTTTTTTTTATTTAAAATTTTTTTTCTAGTGAAACATTGACATATAACTCACTAAAATAAAAAACTTGTGACATGGTAGTTATATATTTATTTAATAAAAATACAAAAAACGGGCTAAAGAAAGAGTTACGGTTGTAATCCGACAGTATTTAATTGTATACTGTTATTTTGTTATACATGTTTATATTTAGTTCAATTTAAAACTAAAAAATGCTATATCTGCGTACAGGGACGTAACTAAGTTCCATTTGAGGCGAGGAGGTCTAATTTAAAAAAAATGGGGGTATAGGAGGGAATAAAACAACACACACAAAACAAGTTTAAGCTTTATGTGCACAAGCTGCCGTTTGTTCCTATATTATATGCAATTATATAAACAAATAAAATTTAATTAAAATATAGCCTTATTCTAGTTGAAAAACTCTTTTTTTATTTTAAACATCAACTGAAAATGCACTGAAATCATATGGCCGAAGGTCAATGACAGCCGGCGTTAATCAAGCGACGACGTAGCAGAGCCAGGCGGGAATGCGCGATATCATTCACATAAACAAAACTTATTCGCCTATATTAGAATTCCAATCATTAAGGAATCCAATGATCCAACATTTGTTGCATAGGTTAGGGAAAATTCCACAAAAGCCTAACCAGATCCTAAACATTTAACAATAATTATTAACAATACTTATTTGCAATTAACCATTATAAATTTAGCTTCTTATTTTTCTTTCAGACCCATCTTTTCTCTTAGCTTCTTGTGGTGGCAATGATTTTGTCAATAGATCAGCTTCTTTTAGACCTGGTAATGGTATTTAATGTCGATATGTTTAGAACGTTTATGTTTTACAGGATTATTTGCCAATGCTATACAACTTTGATTGTCTTCATATATCACTATTGATCTAAACATATTGACATTAATGCTAACTAACAAAGATCTAAGCCACAAAATTTCCTTTATAGTCTCAAATACGGCTATGTATTCAGTTTCCGAGTTACTACACAATTTTCAAACAATTGAAATAGACATCTTGTTAATACATATTTCATAATTTTCAATACACCTATATACTAATTTTATATTTAATGTTCCTTTTACATATCTTAATACTCGCTTTAAACATAACCATTGTTCTTTCTGCATTTTGTCTGATATCTAATTATTCTACTTAATAGAGTTACTGCTGTTCACAAATCAGGATGCGTACATTCCATTGCATACATCAAACAGTCAATTAAATTTTGACAAGGGGCAACACAACTATTTTCTGAATTTAATGAGGTGTAGTTTAATTTCAACGGCAATGGGGTACTGACGGGGTTGCATTCACTCATATTAAGACGAAGTTTAAATATGTAGTCTGATCTAAAGAAATTTCAGAATTTGACCTATTTGTTCTTATGCCTAGGAAATAATTAATTTCTTGTAAATCAACCATACCAGATTTTTTCATTTACATTTTTTTAAGAGTATTCATTGTGTGTAGGTCTTTTGTTGTGATAACCAAATCATCAACATATAAAATCACATAAATATTTTTATCGGTGTCCAAAAGATATAAACAATTATCTGCTGAGAAGTTTACAAAATCTTTTTCTATCGATATGTTTTTAAAACATTCAAACCACTACCGAGCTGATTACTTTAAACCATACAAAGATTTATTTAATTTACAAACTACATTATTTGTTTGTTCAGGCACATGCATATAAATGTTTACTTTTAAAGTGCCATCAAAAAAGGCCGTTTTAACATCCATTTGATGCATCAACAGCTCATACTGATGTGCTAAGTCCAGCATACACCAGAATGTACCGCGCGCACTAAGAGGGCTTTATATTTGACCCAATTTCCGTTACTATCGCCTTTTATTGTAAACACCCATTTACATTATTTGGCTTTTGCACAAAAGTCCACGTTTTATTTTGTTCTAAGGATTTTAGTTCGACTTTAATTGCTTTTTCCTATGCAACCCTAAAAGGATTATTAGCTACGTGTTGATAACATTTGGAAATTTCATTTTCAGGCATTTGATTACATAGTAAATAATTATTAATTTCAAAATATCCTCTTTATAAGGAATTATTGGTTTAGTTTTTAACCTTTCACTTCTTCTCACATCCTGTATATTATTTAATTTCCCCATTTGATAGTAATTATCATCTGAGGTACGCGGACTTTTACTATTACTATTTGAGCTTATACTTATTTGTTCAGGGATCATCCTTTACAGAGGATGTTTGACCTTGAGTACAATTTTCAGGGACAATTCTATTAAGTGTTTGTTTGCACCTCTTATTATCCCTTGCACCAGGAATAAAATTATTTACAGATTTATTATCATCAACACCTCCTGCTGATAAATATCTATCTGTACCTGTTGGTACATTTATTTCTGAATTTACGTTATTATTTATTTTGCTACCAATTTTGACCTGATCACCAAGTTCTATTCTTGATGTTTTCTATGTTATTTCATCAAAAATTACATCACGTGCAATTACCAATTTTCCCTAATTCCCATTGTCTTATTTAAATTTATCGCTTTTGTTGGTTTGCCTCGTCCCCAGAAGCATTTGTCTAGACCCGCACTGTGTACCATCGCCCGTGCTTTTTCGGTTAAAGTCCGATTTATTCGCTCCGCCACACAATTTTGTTGGCGAGTGTATGGCACCGTAAAATGATATGTTATCCCGTTTTGTTTACAGAATTCTTTCATTTCGCCCGATAAGTATTCTCTACCGTTGTCAAAATATAAATTTACTAATTTTGTATTGAAATGGGTTTGTCCTTTTGCAACGTCATCTTTAAAATAAGTGAACACTTCTGATTTATTTGACATCAGATAGATTACCGTATAATAAGTATACCCATCAATGAAATTTACAAAATAGTTTTTATTATCAATTGTAGGAGTTATTGGTCCACATATGTCAGAATGAAAGACTGTTAGTCTTTGTATTTACTTTTTATTTTTAATCTTGGAGAAAGGAAGACGTGTTTGTTTTCTGCTAATACACGCTTCACATGAAGAATTAATAGAACTTTTAAAAAGATATTGTCACTAGCTAGTTTTTTTACTTTAATTTGAGAGAACTTTTCTTTAGTGATGTGGCCTAATCTCTCATGCCATATTTTATTTTTATCAAATATTAACTTGAGCTACGCGGCCTGCGGCCCGTGCTGTATTACACGCATTTTTTATTAATAACACTATAACATACAAGTTATTTATGCGGTCACCTTATATTATTGTTGTTTTGCATTTTCTGATCTGTACATCGTTAGTGTCGGTGAATACTACTGACAGTCCAGCTTCCTGGATACGCCTCACTGATAGGAGATTAACAGGCACATAGTTGCTGTAGAGATCATTGACGATTTCTCCACTGTAGCCAAGGGTTGTGTTCAGATTTATGATTCCAGTATGAGTTGCTTCTAGAACTGTACACTTTTTCGCAACAATTATACGAATTAGCTCTATCAGTTCTTCATGGGTTGTGAATAAACTTATATCATTTATGATGTGCTCTGTCGCACCAGAGTCTATTACGAAACGTAATGACTGATCTGAATTTAAATTGTTACACATCATAAAGGCAAATGGTTCATTTACGACCGTTGAAGCACTGGCTTCCTGATTATTTCTTTTCTTGTATTTTTCCTGCATTTTCACACTTTGCTTGTAAAAATAACAGTCTCGTTTCAGATGGTTTTTCCTTCCAAAGTGAAAACATTTTTGTAGTGTTTATTCTTGAATGTTTTTCTTGGAGAAAATGTATCTTTTTTCTTCCATTTTTCGCGTCTACTTGGAGCTCTAAAATACAGAGCTTTCATGCTTGTATTTGCATTTTCTCTAACCAAATATTCTTCGTGTTCCAGTAGCATTCATTTCACAAATGCTAATGTTAGCCTATCATCTGTCATCGTTTTAAAGCTTTTACTGGTGCATAAGTTGAGGGTAATGAGTTTAACATGTACCAAACCTTTGTGGTTTCGCTTACATCCATACCGTCAAGTCTCGTACTATTTCGTCAATTCCCATCATGTGCTTCTTTATTGGCGTTCCCGGTTTTAATTTACAATTAAATAGGCGATCCTACACACACTTAACTGTGTGGACACCTTTTTACCTGCATATAACGTACCAAATTTGTCTAGAATTTCTCTAGCTGTTGCACGACTTGGAGGTAATTGTGAACGTATAATATCATCTAGATATTCAATTAATGTTCCCCTTGCAAACTGTTCCCATTTTATCCACCCGTCTTTAAGTGGTGGCAGTGGTTCCTCATAGAGCTCTTTACTTGTACCTTCTTGTTCAGTCATTTCACTTAGCCTAAATTTCCACATTAAATAGTTTTCTATGTTAAATAGTTTTAAATTACATTTTGTCACACTTGACACGCCCCTGGCCATTGTTTAACTGTTTTAATGTACACTATATACACAATCACTCGCTATCACGTATGGTGTTGGACCCATAACCTAAGGTATGATGGGACGCAATAAAACACGGTGATTCTAAATTCACTTTCAGTATTTATTCAAGAGCCGTAATTATAAGCCTTTTAGACGACAACTTTTTCACAACTAACTATACCGGTGTTGTTAACGTAATGGTTTTATAAAGAAGTCTTAAGGTCCATTAAACGAATATACTTTGCATAACAACCAACAAATATGTTAGGCATTTTAGAATATTTGAAAACAGCGTTTCTCAAACTTAAGCATCCCGAAATTTTCAATATAGATGCGTGCTATGTGCTATATTATGGGTGGAAAAAAATTCTGCTCACTGGAGCTCATTTAGTGTCTTGATTTCTGCACTGAGGATACCTGAAGGTGCCTTCAGGTTCAATCGCAAGTGAAACAAGTAATTCCAATTTGATGCGGTCTAAACCCAAAAACATGATTTCTTCCTAATTGACTTCAAGGGTGAAAGCTTTTGAACTATGATGCCGATGTTATATTGTAGACTTAGATTACGAATCTCCGCCGCTGGAATATGCTAAATATATTCGAAACGACATTAAAACTAAATATCTATAGAGTTTTAATTGCATGATTATGTACACAAACCACCTTCAAGCTATTTTCTGAGCCGCACTTGTATTTTTTAAGGTTTAATAATAAAACCGTGAATCATAAAATTTTGAACTGCAGAGAAGATCGAATCACTTACGACAAAAATAGTGACAATATCACCGCTGACAAAAATACTTGGAGCATTATGAAAAGCAAAAGTAAACATCTAATATTAGTTTTGAATTTGGACGTCATTTATATTGGATACAATAATATTGTTTGTTACCTCACTTTTATAAGAACAACGCTTTTTTTATTTATTCTGTCCACTTTCATAGACTTTGTTTTTTAGGCGTGGTCCGTCAAATTCATTAATTTATTCTAGAAAGGACTCCGCCCAGAATGTAAAGAAATTAGTCCTGGATGAAATTTAACAAAATTTGATTATATTGTGGGGTTTGGTATTTAATAAAAAAAATCTGAAATATAATGTTATTTGTAAGTATTTTTAGTTTAACCCCCAGATGCATCAAATATACATGGTGAGGCACCCTGACTCTAGCTGCTAAACGGTATTTCCGTTTTAAATATTTCTTAGAGGATATATGCGGATCGGATAGAGCTACAATTTAATATTATATACATACACAAGGTGCGTCAAAAATGCGAGACAGACAAAAGTTGCATTTTTTAAAATGGAATACCTTGCATTTATTGCATAATTGCATTCTTTGTTAGAAACTAGACGATAGCTTATTAAGGTTTGACAACTGAACAATAAACTACTTTAAGAGTATTTTATTTATCATTATTAGGGTCTTGTGTCATTCATATTATAACACTGGAGTAGCCAAATTGTATAGGAGGGCATAGATCTAAAATTTAGCGCAGAAATTTAGAGTCGTTTGTGAGATATCACGCCATTGGTAGGGGAGGGGAAATACAGAAAAAGTGATGCCCAAGTATAACCAACAGACAAAAAAATGCATTTTTAAAACAACATGAACTATATAAAAGATATTTTAAAAACAGATTTCTGTTTGGTCTGTGGTTTTTTAATATATTTCTTTCTTGTTCAATGAGAATGTTTAGCCTAGATGCTGATAAACAAATGGTATTTTTTGTATAGAAGATTTATTTAGTGTTGGCGACCCTGGATAAAATTGTTTTTCTAAAATTTGGCATGGAGTTAAAATTATTCCAGCACGCTGAGAGTTGTTAATTTTTGTGCCAGTAATATCTAGTAAAGTGATTAATTGAAAAGCTAACGCTAATTGGTGTTGCGCTTCTAGGACAGCAAATTCAATTATAACATTGCTACTATATATCTATCTTAAAAATTGTGTTTAATATTATTTCGCATGCCGGTGACTATATTCTAGGAAAATCTATTAAAACATTTGATATTTATTCAGTTGCCGTTTTGTATTCATCAAATTCTGAACACTGTGCGGTAACCAGTAACCACCAGTAATGTCGTCGGCCCCGACAAAATAAGTTGACTGTACTGGTATTTAGATATCTCTCATACAAATAGACTTGCTATATCCTGTAATAAGGGACTTATAGGGAGTTCAAAATATATTTTCGTATTAGAAAAACACTAAGTTTCATTTTCGTTAAGTACAGGGCACGTGAAACCAAAAAAACTAATTCCAGATCCTTAATAACAATTGCGAGGTCAAAAGAAAAATACCGTAACAAATGTCCATTTTGGATGCCATTGAGGGGTATCTCGCTTATTTTTAAAGATTGCGGTTTTAGTCCTTTTAGAAATTTTACGCAGAATCCAGTGGCGTAGTCAGTTTTTTCTAAATATTACGGTTTTGGAAATATTGACCAATACGTGGTTTGTTTAATGAGACAGCAGTATATTTGCCAAGAAATTATTTTTCCCCTATGGTTAATTTTTCGCGGGATGTCGCTTAAAAAAATAAAAATGGGGTAAAAAATAGGGAGTTCGATAGAGATTATAAAGGGGATTCAAAATCGAAATAGGATACCTATATCTCAAATGCGGGGAAAGCGGTCGAAATTCAAAAAAAAAATTATTTCGAGTCTTATATTTTTTTGCGAAAAGGGTAATGAGAGGCAGGAATAGTTTATGTGATCCCAAAAAATCTCCCGAGGGATTGAAACACCAGGTCGCCAAAATTGCTCTCCGGTTTATACAGGGCGAACAATTTAGAAAGAAATCTGTAAGTTACTTCCTATAGGTTTCACTAGTGTTTTACGTTTGGCACTGTAGCAACTGAACTGCTGACTCTAGGTGAATCAAGGAATACCACCAATTCCTCTAGAGACTAGCATAACATTCAGTCCGTTCGGAGTTAAGGACAAATTTTGAGAAATTTTCGAAATGTAGTGTACACGGCATTTATTTGTCTGGAGATAAGTCTTCGTAATGACGCATTGGTACCTCCTGGGACAAAAACTTCTAAACAAATTAAAAGATCTTTTTTTTGCAAAACATATAATAGCATGTTTTTTGTCGGAGGTACAAAAATTGGGAAAATTCGAGTTTCATCAAAAAATGCAGATTTTAGACAATAACCTTTTTTAAGGTAGGCCGTGATGAGTAGATTTGATTGATAAACATCAGAATAAACACTTTGACAAGACATTAAGTTTTTAATTCGATATTCATAGGTTCAGATATTTGCAAAAATCTTCTCGATACCAAATAATATTTTAAACAAAATTTTGTATATCACGTATATATATATGTTACCACGACAACTTCAAAATTCACTTTTTAAAAAATGATTTTATCTATAAAACACAAACTTTACTTAATTACAAAAATATTAAAACAATTAAATTAAAATTCAAATATCAAACTGACAGCATTACTAGCTATTTCTATTAGTAACTTAAAATTATATTCACAAGAGTATTTATATTATTTGCAACCATCAGCAATGTTCCCACGGTAAAGTCACGTAGAGTGTTTCCTGCTGATGTTGCATCCGGCAAAATATCAGGTCGCGTCGCTATTGCGTAATGTCACCTCGTGTGGCCGGCAATCAGGTCAATGTATTGTATGGTATTGCATATAACAACTCCCCCTTTAAGTAAAAGTTGGGACGATCCGGCAAGTTTTATGCTTCGTTTTGGAGTTCCATTTCTTCTTCCATAGATGAGTTTAAGTGCAGCCTGGGTCTTCTCCTGGGAAGAATACTGGTCAACCTCGTGTGTCTTCGGTTCAAAGGCTTCGGAGCTGGGGGCGAGTCATCGTTAGGTGAGCTCATGGTGATCATCGACAGCTTCTTGCGTCGACATTTGCGGATGATGTAGGTGGAGACTAAGAGAGCGATAAACACTATCGTAGTTACTGTGAACCAGGGCAGGTGTTTGCTGATAAATGGCTCGTTGATGATCTTGTCAAGTTCCTCGGAATATTGATCAAGTTTGTATTGGGCTATGTTCAACTCTCCGATATCCAACTTGTTAAGCTTTAGTGGTTTGATAGCAACTTGAGGTTTTTCTGGAAGATGTTCGCAACACTTGTATGGAATTTCTATAGGATGGCTGCGGTAAGTCACATTCTGATAGTTGTCGATGGTGCGTTGGGCATGCACTCTGGTACTTCCTACAAATGCGTTGCATTCAGGTCGTAATTGTAGAAGACTGTTAGTATTAATGACCTTGGTGGAAGCTTCTTTTCACTCACTAAGAGTTGAGCCTCGCAGATGGAATCAGTGTCTACGATCAGCCAGGAGAATCTGAAAAGAAGAACATCTATTCAGAATACGACTTTAGCCTATCGAAATTAAATTTAGAAGTTTGATTTGTTTGGAGATTTAGGAGAGTGGCTGAATTTTGGAAAATTTCGGTAATTTCAAAAGGTCAGTTGAAAAGGTTTTCGGCTTTCGTTCTTATTTGCGATTATTTTACGTATACTTTATCTCCACTGTTATATTCATATGGGTTTTTCGAAACAGACTGATGGAATCTTATTTTAGCTTTTACTTTTTGGTTTTCTGTCTTTCGTCCTGCAAGTTTGTAAAGATTTTATTGTTTAGGTCTCGTACGTATTTTGATATTAGTTCTTTTTGGTTGTACAGAGTTTCGGGTGGTCTACTAGATGTATGCCCGAATAGCAGTTCGTAGGGTGTAAATCCGTGTATCTTGTTTTGCGTGTTATTGTAGCAGATGACGGCATATGGAAGGACGTTAAACGGATGTTCGTCTGGGTTCTCGGCGAGATTGGCTCTAATCATTTCGGAGAGTGTCGCGTGAAATCTTTCAACTGAGCCATTAGATTGTGGGTGGCTAACACTTGAAAAGGACATTTTTATATCGAAGAGGTAACAAAGGTCTTTTAGAAAAGAGTTATTGAACTCACGCCCATAGTCGCAATGGATCCTAAGGGGTGTACCGTAGTGTCGAAAGAACACTAAAAGGGTGTTGACGACTGATTTCGCTGATTTGTCTGAAAGCGGATAGGCTTGAGTAAATTTCGTTAACTCTTCTTTTATTGTAAGAGCGTGGTTTCTTGTGGAATATTCGAAAATGTCTATATTTACTCTTTCGAATGGCGTCTTTGGTGTTTCTGTTGTAACTAATGGTATATTAAGATTTTTTCGGCAAAATTTTACCTTTTGGCAAGTTTCGCAAAACTTTATTAGTCTGTCGACGTCCTTCACTAAATTAGGCCAGTTGTATTTTACTTTTATACGCCTAACGGTTTCGTTTATACCTCTGTGAAGGTTTAACTTTCCTCGATGGTAATGGTCTAGTATTTGTGGTCGTTCTTCTTCATCTGGCGTTCGGATGAGATCTTGACATATTTTGAATTTTACATCTTTATCCGCTAAGATGTAAGATAGCATTTCCAAAACGCTTGATTCTTTAAAATCGTTTTTGGCTTTGAATAGGACGTAAAAGAGATTTTGGGCCACGATTTCGGGGTCGAAAGGTAGAGGTATTATGTAGTATTTCCTATGTCTTATAGATTTACTGTTCACTATGTTGATTCTTGCGCCTTTAAAGTCGTAATTTTCTTCGAATATATCATCAATGATTTTGTGATGCATTTCTTGCAATTTGTCTTTCCAAAAGAAGGTGACTATTTCTTTGTTCGATTTATCTAGTAGTTGTGTATTCGCAACCTCTACTTTTGAATAGTCTATGAGGGATCTGCTTTTGTACAACTCTGCGAATCTGTTGTAATCTTCGTGTATTTCCTGATCCTCGTCTTCAGTATTATTTTCTGCTGTTTCGTCAGGTTCGGTTTCTTCGTCGTTTGTGGCATAAACGTTTATCTTAGTTTGTAGTTTTGCGCATTCTTCAAAATAGTTTATCTTAAGTCTTGAGAGTGTATCTGCATTCTTGTTTATTTTACCAGGTTTGTATTCGATCTTATAATTGTAACCTTCGAGTGTTAAGCGCCATCTTGCTAGCCTACTCCCTGAATCTTTTACAGAAAAGAGCCATGTTAGCGGTCTGTGGTCTGTTATCAAGGTAAATTTCCTACCAAAGAGATATGGCCGGAAGTGCTTGACAGCCCAAACGATTGCTAGCGCTTCTCGTTCGATAGTGGAATATTTACATTCGGCATTGCAAAGGGTTCGGGATGCATAAACTATAGGAAGGTCTCTTCCTACTGGTCCTTGCGAGAGAACTGCGCCGATAGCGAATGCGCTGGCATCGGTTGTTAGAATGAAGGGGTTTTCGAAGTCGGGTTATATCAATATAGGGTCAGACATAAGGGCTTGCTTTATGGTTTCAAAAGAAATTCTTGCATTCAGTGTCGAAAAAAAAATCGACATCCTGAAGAAGTTTTGTAAGAGGCTTTGATATTTAAGCGAAGTTAGCAATAAAACGTCGGTAGTAGCCTGCGAGTCCTAGAAAAGATTTAATGTCCTTGGGATCTTTGGGTGGAGGAAAATTTCGAATACATTCGACTTTTGCTGGATTCGGCTTTACGCCATCTTTGGTGACGAGGTGCCCGAGGTATGCAACTTCCTTGCGCAGGAATTCGCACTTGTCTGGCTGAATTTTTAGATTAGCCTTGCGAAGTCGTTTAAATATTTCCTTTAGTCGGTCCATATGGGTGTGAATGGTAGGCGAGTAGATGATTATATCATCCATATAAACCAGGCAACGTTCATTTTGAATGCCCAACAGGATATTGTCCATGACGCGCTGGAAGGTGGACGGTGCATTCTAAAGCCCAAATGGCATACAAACGAATTCGTAATGGCCATTCTTGACTGAGAAAGCGGTTTTGGGAATGTCGTCGGGGTGAATCTCAATCTGGTGAAATCCAGACGCCAGGTCGAGGGTGGTAAAGTACTGGCATTTGCCAAGTTGGTCAAGAAGATCGGAAATGTTAGGGAGTGGGTATTTATCATCTACAGAGAGCTCATTAAGCTTTCTATAGTCGATAACGACACGCCATTTCTGTTTCCCAGAAGCGTCAAGGCGACGACGACGATAGAGACAGTCTCTATTCGGACGCGAGAAAGAAAGCTTCGAAAATGCCAAATGTGATTTTGGCGAAACGTCAGCAAAACTGTTCTTTTCAGAACGACAGTAGTGAACGGATGTACACCAGGAATGAAAACACATTGTATTTTTCCATCCGTGAAGGAGTAAAAATCAACACATATATATATATATATATATATATATATATATATATATATATATATATATATATATATATATATATATATATATATATATATATATATATATATATATATATATATATATATATATATATATATATATATATATATATATATATATATATATATATTTTCATTCCACTTACACCAACGTCATAACAAGAAAATGATCCTTGTTTGGAACATGTTCTGCATCACAGCAGACACAATGATCCATTTTAGTCAAACGACGATCGCGATTTCGCTCTTATTAGAGCTCATCAGGCCGCCATAGACTAGCCAGCCCCGTGTAGGGCCAAGGCACAAAATTGAATCACAAAAACAACTACTCCGCTGGCTAATACCACGACCGGCATTGAACTACATTGTGACTCCTGGCTTTCGTCGGGAGTATTAAATGATAGTATGTTTTCATTCCACTTACACCAACGTCATAACAAGAACATAATCCTTGTTTGGAACATGTTCTGCATCACAGCAGACACAATGATCCATTTTAGTCAAACGACGATCGCGATAGATATATATATATATATATATATATATATATATATATATATATATATATATATATATATATATATATATATATATATATATATATATATATATATATATATATATATATATATATATATATATATATATATATATATATATATATATATATATATATATATATATATTACAGAGGAAAGACTAAATTTAATATAGACAGAAAGTTTCAGTAACATTTGGAAGTGACAGTACTTAATCCGTATTTAGATACAATAGTAAGTCAGCTAAATAAAAGATTTACTACGTTTAAAACAGTGTATTCAACATTTTCAGTTCTAAATTCTCAGATATTTGTTAAATTTAATGACTCAGAAATTTTGAAAAAAAGCTCAATTATTAGTATTCAAATGATTTAATTTCTCAACCAGCAACTGAGCTAATTCAGATAAAATCATTATTGTATAACAACATTAAAAACCTTAATAGAACTCGTGAATTCGCAAACTATACTTTCGGAAAAATGAATTATTGTTAAGTAGTATACCGGAACTGTGTTCTGCATTCCAATCATTTCTTGTCCTTTCTGTAACCTCAGCTCAATCGGAAAGATCATTTTCAAAGTTGAAATTAATTAAAAATGTCTTTAGGTCTACCATGACTCAAAGTCGTCTCACTGCTCTAGCTCTTATCTGAGTAGAGCACGAAAGGGCTAGAGAAGTAAATATTGACGAACTATTTAAAGTATTTATCTAGTCGATACAAAAACAAAAAAGTTTAGTCTGACGATAAAGAAATCGATTCTTGTACTCTTCGTTTTTTATTATTTTTTAGGTTTGCTTCAACCAGAGTATAGTTATTATTTTGTAATGTTTAGTTAATTTTTATTTTGTGTTTGTTAGTTTACTTATACCTATTAATCTCAAAATGTATATCATTCGTTTCTTTTTTTATCTTTTTTTTACTAGAGCTATTTTTTATCATATCATAAAGATATTTTTTTGTTAATAAGTTTATGACATTTTTTGTTTACTTATTTTTTTGGAGAAATTATGCAGGGGGCCCCCAAGAAAAGTCTTGCGGATTTAATTCAAAATTCTTCATGTAAGTTTTTACTTGTAGTATTATTTCTCTAGTCCAGTATAAATATACTGCTGGCATTTTGAGATAATATTCAAATATGAACATTAATATCAGTTATAAAAATATATTTGTCTGGTTTCGTTCAGTTTAATCGATATTTGTTCCTAAAATACAAAAACATATTTTTAGAAAAACTATTATGATGTGTGAGTGTGAATGTATCTATATAAAATTGGCGCCACAATAACTTCAGATCCAAACCGATTCTTTTCAAATTTACAGCAAAAATACTCTAGGTCAGCCTCGGGTGGAAACTAGATTTTGTGTGTCATTGGCGTAGATCTTCGATGTTTTTGGAGGTATAGAAAAGGAAAAAAAACATATTTTGAGAACGCACAAATTGATGACAATTAAATTAAAAACAGAAGAAATAGGGTAAATCTACTGATATCGGAAAATTATGGAAGTCATTGGTGTAGAAACTTTTTTTTATTATATATTTAAAAGAACAGCCATATTTGGACAAATAGCGAAACACATTAAAAAACGGAAAAAATTTTAAAAAATGGAAAACACCACACACTTTAATAAAAACATGTTTTTTCATTATACAAGGTAGCCCTAATATAATTAAACAGCCCTCTGGAAACGAAAAAAAATGAAGACCGTTTAGGTTTTTTAGCAGACGGTGAAGCACGTTAAATATCTTCTATATTTAAATACATTTTTGTTATGCAGGGTAACCCTAGAAATATGTAGCAGCTCCCAAAATCGTTTTTAATTTGTTAATAATTCAGATTCTACCCACTCTTGTTTCCATCCTGCCCGATATAGGCGAGATATCTATATAATAATAATAATAATAATTATGTCTTTATTTCCACATTACAGAATTAAATGATTTACAGTAAGTAAATACTTACTGTAAATGTGTGAATTTTTAAAATGTAATGACAGGAAAGGCGAAGTCCGGATGTAGATAGCACCTAAGTGTTATCCACCCTGATCAACTTAACCTTAAAAACAATTAGGCGAGTCGGTGGCCGAGAGCGTAAAGCTTTAGGTTTACACCGGAGTTGGTGTCGCAGTTCCTGGGTTCGAATCCCAGGTGGGTGCACGACTTTTCAAGTCTGCAGCTAATATTAGTGGTTAAAAATCCAACAGGGAAGAGTGTAAAATTAATTTCACTGTCCACGCTGCCATTCACGCCGGTAACCAGGCCGGGGGGAACCGGATGTTCCCGTGGTAGTTTGGGGTAAATTCACACTCCCCGCCGTCACATACCCTCTCAGGTGGAGGGGATGGCCGAGGTTCGGACTCCTCGATAAACTGTAGGGCCCGTCTGGCTGACATTCCCCAGACGTAAATTCCTTCCCCCATCCTTGAAGGGTGATTCTTGTCCCCCTTTCCACGCACCCTTCCATTCCCCCTATATGTGTACCTGTCTGAACAAAAAATGTACCACGTGTAATAATCGGATGTTCGGGCAGGGTCTCGTTACCCGACCAGATCCGAACATCCACGAACAATTAGAATATGGGTAAATGTACAAGTTTACGAGCCCACAAGCAAAGCAGCAGCAGCAGTTAACCTTAAAAACAACATGCTGACAATGTAAAAAAGACATATTTCCTAAGTACCTGTTCCTTCTAAAGGGAGTATATAAAAAAGATAGGAAAACAAAATTAGTAAAAAGCATAGTTCTAACTACAGTTATTATTATATCGTGGCCTGTCTATCGAAATAATATTTAAAAAGTTTGTTTCTAAAATTTAGTGGTGTGAGGTATTTGAGATGATCCGGAAGAGAGTGATACAATTTGGCAATATTATATGTAAAAGAACGTTCAAACATGGCAGATCGGACATTTAGGTTATGCACATGAGATCCAAATATTATTCTTTTATATAGGTAGGGAGGTTTCTTAAAGAGTAGAATTTTATGATAACAATATGCCTCGTGAAGCCTCCTCCTATTCTCCATATTCAACTACCTTGCATCCGATAATTTATAAGATATTCGTTCCTGCTGTCGGATTCCACATATAAGACGTTAACAGGAGTTTTGAACTTTTTGAATTCTCTGCTTCTAGCTTTTAGACTATTTCCATAAACCATATCACCATGGTTAAATATGGAGAGCATAAGGGAGTCACAAAGCATTATTTTAAGTTTTTTTGATAATTCGTGGCGATTACTGTAATATTACTTTAGTCTAACTTAAGCTGGCTGAATACATTGAGAGACATGGTTGTCAAATCTAAGATCTTTCTCGAGTATAACGCCAATTCCTCACATTATCTTTTACCGGTAGGGTAGAGTCTCCGATTTTTATATTAACTAACTCCCTAACGCTATGCATATCATTCCTCTTACCAAAAATCATAATACATTTTTTTGGATTAAGATCTAAGAAATGATCCATTGAAGATTTTTGAAGTTCTTTGAGATCGGTATTAAGAGCTTGACACCCCTCAACGATGTCCTGTTTTTTAAAAGAGAAATATATTTGTGTGTCGTCTGCCTAATTTTGGGATTTGCATTTTTTAATACCGTTCGGCAGATTTAAAGTATATACAGAATATAGCAGAGGACTGATAATGGATCCCTGCGGGACGCCAGTAGCAATGACTAGTTCAGTGGATAATTCCTCATCAAGAATTACACACTGTTTTCGATCTTGAAAAAACCTTTAAATAAATTTATAGCATTTTCACTTAGACCAATATAATGGAGAATAGCCCACAATAATAGGCGATCTAAAGTATCGAACGCTTTCGAGAAGTCTAAAAGTGCCAACATCGTTATTTGTCCAGAATCAGTTGCACGAAATATATCATCACTAACGTTTCATAGAGCTGTGGAACACCCATGATTCCTTCTAAAACCCGATTGGGTTTCGGGCAATATACGGTTTTGCTCCACATGCTCCTTAAGTTGTTTATTAATTATTTTTTCTAATATTTTTGATAAACATGGCAAAATACTTATCGGGCGTAAATCCTTAAGTTCCTCCGAGTTGTTGATCTTTGGGAGAGGCACCGCTAGAGCTTTTTCCAGCAATATGGATATAGAGAATTTAAAATGCAGTAATTTATGATATGTGCTAAAAATGGAAGTAGGAAAGGGCAGCACAATTCTATTATATCAATGTTAAAACCATCATGTCCTTTAGCTTTTGATTTTATTTCAGATATTGTATGCCAAACGTTTATCTCTGTCACCGTTTTAAAATAAAGTTTTTGTACATTGCCTTTGACATTACTACTATAAAAATTAATAAGTTCTGTAGTGCTACCTTGAGTTTGGGGTACAGATGACCTAAAGAAGTTGTTTATTAATTCTGGGTTTTTTTAAATGCCCAGGGATTTCCACGTTACTGCTCGCAATGCCTACACTGTATTTCTTCAACTCTTGCCAAATATTTACGGACTGCCTAAACCTGGATTTAAAAAATGCTTTTTTTTTCATTTCGTATAGTGAGAGTCGTCAAGTTGCGCAGAGATTTATAATACTCCCAAAGAGCGACATTTTTGGTCTTTTTAAATTTGCTTAAAGCCCTATTTCTAAGTTTTATTACATTTTCATTTGTTACAATAGCCGCACGTAACTATTGTAACTGTCTGCACATTTCTCCTTTTGGACAGGAAATTTTTAAAATTTGTGTTTTTTCACCTTGGTTACGGTACGTCGGAGAAATAAGCATTTATGAGGTCGATCGTAGAGGATGACGCTTCTTTTGGTAAAAACACGATTTCGTTGGGCTTATAATAAGCCGACAGTGGCGTGCGATAGGGGCACCCTTTTAGAAACCCTGATGAATCAAACTGAAGGTCGCTATGGTTAATTTTTCGAGGTGGGACATTTTTTTCTGAGTTCTCGTGCAAAAATCTCGGACTAGTTTGTTAACGGACAATATCAGAGAACGGGATGTCACTTAAAAAAAAAAAAAAAGTACAAAATGGGGTAACTTTGAAGGCATTTTGCGGATTCGAAATACTGACTACTTTGTCAAGGTAAAAAAAGGATTCAATGGGAAATATAAAGGAGATTTAAAATCAATATAGGATGTCTATATTTCAAATGACGAGAAAGCGGTCAAAATGCAGAAAAGCTAGAAAGAACTGCTTCCTTGTTTTGAATTTAGACCTATATGAAGTATCTGGAATGTTGGTAGCTACATAGTCTATAATGGATGAGCTTGTGTGACCTTTTGAATTTGTGTGAACCATTGTAGGTTCAAAATAAGTTATATTACACATAAAAGATCCCAAGTCACAAAGCTGTTTTTTTATGAAGAGTATTGGTACAAAAGATCTTCACACACTATTAAGTATTTAACATGTTCATATACTGCTGAGGGCATCGAACTGACAGTGTCAATGTTTACATTTCCAGATGGACGGCGGTAACAAAAAATAATGGAATAAATATCAGAACACTCAACACACTATAAGCTTCAACAGACACACAATCTACCTTTTGTGATGTCTTAAACAAATCTTTAATCTCGTTCTTCACCATTATCAGTGACCCACCATGTTTAGAAGAATTTCTATAAAAACTCTATAACCCTGAATTTTTAAATCGGTTGACGCGGCCATGATATTTTTGTAACGCTTGAAATAACATGGGTACAATACTAATAGGTCTGTAGTTAGAGAGACTAGCAGTATTCTAATTGTAATTTGACTCAGTGCTGTGCACAGTCCTCCAGATATCTCTTGGTCTTGTATACACAAAAAAATCTTCATAATGTAAAAATGTTGGTTCCTAGAATACAATTTTAAAGCTCTGCATTCTAGAGATTAAATAGGACATTACAGTAGACCTGTACTTGGTACTTAAGGTTTAAGTAATTTATCATCGCGGCTGACAAAAACGCTTCTAGCTATAAAAGTGTTTATTATATTACACGCCAGAAATTCATGAATCCATCTTTTAATTAGACTCTCCATTGGAAATATCGAAATATTTCTCTAGCAGTATCGTAATTGTGGTTTGACTCAGTGCTGTGCACAGTCCGCCAGGTATCTCTTGGTCGTGTTTATACAAAAAAACATAATAAAAAATATTGGTGCCTAGAATACGACTGTAAAGATCTACAGTATAGAGATTAAAGAGAAAAAGATCTAATGCCGAACCTTGCAGTAGACCTGTACTTGCTGCTCTAGGTTTAAATAATTTATCAGCGAGCCTAACGAAAACGCTTCGACCTATAAAAGTGTTTACAATATTACATGCCAGAAATTTAGGAATGCCAAAAGAAGCCATCTTTTAATCAGAATACCCATTAGAAATTTCTCTCTAGAAGTATCGCAATTGTGGTTTGACTCAGTGTTGTCTACAGTCTAAAAATTCTAAAAAGCATGTGATTGAAATAGATGAACAACCAGCGCTAAAGCTAATGGAACCAAAATGCTTTTATCATTCAAAATCACCTTGTATGTGTGCTTTGACAAATGTGTTATTTTTATATGACAATTGTTTTATGAATGAATAAAAATATAAAAAAAAACATAATTACCTTTTTATTTTGCATTAACCAACCATGATTGAATACAATTAATATGATACCTTAAATCTAATTTTCTAAATTCATTTAAAAGTTCATACTCATTTTTATATTTTAAATAATCATTACAAAATTTAGCGGCTAATTTACATTGTTTCATTCGATCTATATTATTAACATATGCTGACAAATCTTGTGCTTCTGCGTCTTCTTCGCCTACAATTGATAAATATTGGAAGTATGCAGCAGATATAATAAACTCTTCATACATTTCAGTAACCATTTGCTCCATTGTAAATATTATTAAATTTATTCTTCCTTTTCAATTTCTTGAAGAATAGTATCCTCGTCAATAAATTGCTTCAAGTCTTTTAAATAGTAACCAAAGCCAATATCTTTTAGATCTTGAATAAGTTGAAAAAAATTTAATGTTTCAATGTATTTGTTGCAACAGAGGGCAGCCTTTACGAATTCCTCAGATTGATTACAATAAAAGTCTATCCACTCCGGACCACTTGCCATACAATATGAGAAATAGGTTTTTGAAAGATTACTAAATTTCTCCTCTAATAATTTAACTGCAATCAGCAACTCAGCCATTTCATTTATTTAACATAATATTTTAAATATGTAGGGGGACGTCTCTTGCGAATAGGATTAACTTTCTTTGATAATACCTGTTTTTTATCTTCGTATAATTGAAACCTCTTTTGGGTTGCAATAATAGCAGGTATAAATTGGCAATCTTCTCCTATAAATTCTATTAGGTGGCTTAATTCTCCTACAAAGTATCATTTCCCAAATGTATTGAAAAACGTAGTAAGGCTTATAATTCCTTCTAAATAATCATCACAACAGTCAATTGCTTCCAAATAATCGCGTTTCAGTGGATAAAACAGCTGTATTCATCTTTCGAAATCACTTCAAAGAAATTGAGATATTTAACTTTTAACGGTTTGATAGTTGTAGTTAATTTTTCGCGATTACACATAATTCACTTATTACTTGACACATTTTTTCTTTTTGTTATATACAAAATTGGTGGAAAAATTCAAAAATAACTTTTTACGCAACTCGAGCACAGCTTAGTAAATGTGTCTCGGCATACTAAAATGATCATGATGCACCTATTTATAAGACTTAAGAATGCAAAATCAAATGTGGGAGAACAAAGAGAAAAAATTAAAAATATGATGCGAATGAGAATAAAAGGGGAGGAAGTTAAGAATGAGGAACATGAGAGAGAGGAAGAGGAGGAGGAGGAGGCGCTCCCCTATTATAACTACTCGCCAGGTATCTCTTGGTAGTGTATATACAAAAAAACATCTTCATAATCTAAAATATTAGTTCCTAAAATACGATTGTAAAGATCTACAGTATGGAGATTAAAGAGAAAGAGATCTAATGCCGAACCTTGCAGTAGACCTCTACTTGCTGTTCTAGGTTTAAGTAATGTATCATCGAGTCTGTCAAAAACGATTCTACCTATAAAAGTGTTTACTATATTACATGCCAGAAATTCAGGAATACCAAAAGAAGTCATGTTTTAATCAGAATACGCATTGGAAATATCCAGTGCTTGTTATTTTATAGGAATTGGTTTGACGTTAGCTATCTTCCCTGTATACAGAAATATAGCATTTTTGAGACATTTGCTGAAAATAAATCTGGAAGTTACTGCTGAGATGAAATACGAGATATTACAACGTTTTTAAGTTAATTTTATCCGAACGTTAGGAAACTTCCTCTTTGCAGAATACGTAAACAGAAAGAGGCAGTTTCATACATACTTTGTGATACTTTTGCTAATTCATTTTTGGATAAAGGTTGCGCCGTATCGTCGAATTTAAAATCAACTGTTGTTTTTGAGCTAGGTGAACAGATAGACTGAAACATGAAGGGACAAGTTTTTTCCTATTAAAATATTTTTTAAAAGGGACGAAATTCTAAATATACGTTAAGGCACCGTATATTTCTTATGGGAAATGGCTTTCAATCAATGTTTCTAAAAATATAATATGTGACAGTTCTCAACCTTCTAATCTAAAGCTCTCATGATCATAATTTTACACTGCAACTATTTTTTGAGAAACAGGGTGTCAAAGTTGAAAATTTTGCGTTTACCATATTTAAGCAAAATTTTTTACTTTCTTTAATACAACACGTTCAAACAAGACAATCGTTTAGAATATCTTTTATTAGAAGCTAATATATATATATATATATATATATATGAAAAACAAACTTACACAGGATTGAAGTATATTCCAGGGTTCAACACACTAAAATTCCAAATTCTATTAAAAGCTTTGTTACGCTAGAATAAACAGACAGATTTTGCCGAATTTGTGGATTATTTATCAAAATTAAATGGAAATTAAAGAACTGTATCTAAAAGTTTTTGACATTACTGTAGCCATGAGTTTGAATACACAAGTCTTGTAAAGAAATGCATTATCTAAAAAATCTGGATCTAATCAGTTTATAGCTGAAATATTTCAGTAGACAGTAAAAGTGGCAGATTTTAATTATCAAACGAATATTATCATTCAATACAGCTTTAATAATAGGACGGAAAATAAAACAATCTAGGCAGACTATGGAATTACTGGTACGTCAGATTTACCTGGTTTTTCATAATAATTCGTCAAAGTGTGATATAGTTCTAGAAATAGGATTTTAATATACAAGGGGTTGATAGTTTTTTTTTCACGCCAACCAACGCCACAACAAGGACACCATCATCCCTGTCGGCAACATGTCCCGCAATGCCGCAGGCGTAATCATCCATAAAACAAAAATACATCAATATTATTTCTCCCAACAAAAATTCAAGAATCAACAGTGTAATTAAATTCCGGTCATGGTATTAGCCAGCAGAGTAGTTGTTACTGTAATTCCATTTTGTGCCTTTGCCTTACATGAGGCTCGCTAATCTATGGCGGCCTGAGGAGCTCTAAAAAGAGCAAAATCGCGTCGTCGATCGTCGTTTGACTGAGATAGATCATTGCGCCTGTGCTATTGTAGGAGATGTTCCAGACAGGAATGATGATGTCCTTGTTGTGCCATGGTGTTGGTGTAGCGCTAAACAAATAAACATTAACATTATTTCTCCCAATCAGGAATCAACACTGTAATTCAATCCCAGTCGTGGTATTAGCCAGTGGAGTAGTTGTTAGTGTGAACTGTGATTCCATTTTATACAAGGGCTTTGATAAATAGTTGGCTTTTTTATTACCATTTTAATATTATCGATATTATCAGTTATCAATATAGGACACTGAATATTTAACATCCAATTCAAAATACATATAAAATTAGAATGGATTATTACGCAAAACATTGTTTCTAGACTTAAGATAGAGGCTAGACGCCACTTTGAATTAAAAAACAAACAAGGAGTGACGATCTTTTAAAACATCTTTTTACTAGTAATGTATGGCAGTTCAAAATGACTACCATTTGTAAATATAACAGAACCTAAAAAATGGAGAATAAAAACTCATGAAACCCTAAAAAACTCAAGTGTTTTATTCCTCAAGCGAGCCCTAATTGAAATAGTCTTATAAGTGTAGGACCTACTGTTGCAATATTGTAATTACAAGGTGTTTTATAATAGATTTTTTTATTTTATTTAGAACACACCCTGTAAATAGAAAAGTACATATTAAGGAGACGCGCTCATAAAAACAATTAAGGATCACCATATTATATAGGTTCTGTCACATTTACCTTCATATTTTGAGAATGAATAATGTTAACATTTTTTATCGCAGCTGGTTATTCTAGTATTGAAATATATAATTTATTTTTTTTAGTATGCGATTCAGATTTTAATATTTTGGTATTAAAGAAAATTTCTTGAGATGGTCAAGATCTATCAACGATATGAAGGGCGTCTACAACCTGAATAAATTATATATTTCAGTACTAGAATAACCATCTGTGATACAAAATGTTAACATAATATATATATATTATAATTGTTTTAAGTGTATGTATGTACATGAAAATGTGGCAATTTGTACCTTTTTAAATAATTTTACGTTTTGAGGTAAAATAGAAATAATAGTTTTATAAAAGAATAATTTATATTTGTTCTCTTTCCATTTTAAAAAATTAAGAAAAAGATAAAGGTACACATAAACAATACAACCATAATAACTTACTTTCTAAGGTAATAATAATAAAAAATATAAAAAGAAATAAAATAAAAATAATTAAATGTATAAATATCAAATTAAAATTCTTCTTTCAACTGAAACATCTTGCTTGAGTTGTTTTATTTCCAAGGCCAATAATATCCTTTTGAAAAAGCTCTCTATGAAGTGCGATAGGTTCCTTTTAAGGAAATAAATAATTCTTTTAAGAAAATAAACCAGTACCCAAAAATGTTTAATAAAAAAAATTTTAGACATGGTTTAAGAAAACGCAAAAAAAAAAAAAAAAAAAAAATATATATATATATATATATATATATATATATATATATATATATACATATATAATACGTATGTACATACTACATTTAAAATTGGTGTAGTCTTGATGACATACATATTATATACTAGGAAAAATAATCAGTTATTTTCTTTTGAACATTACTTTTGAAAAATAATTGTTGCTCAACAAAATTCTCGCATTTATTCAAATGCATAAAGATTTGATCAGGTACACTTTCCTGGCCTCTGAGAGTAGTTCGCACAATGTCAAATGCATTTCTTATTTCATTTTCACTAAATTTAGGAGGACATTCCCCGATTTCAGTTTCTTCTTCAAGATCTTCTATACTTTTTATATCGTCAATTATGTCATAGTCCTCCGGACTAACGCTTGTGCTCTCGCCAGACACCGTCTTGAAAACAATCGAATTGCGAGTCTTCTGACTTGATTCTTAAACAAAAACAAACTGAACCCGAATTTGCGAATTACTAGGCCTCGACTATAGAATGGGTTTTTAGTGGGTTGTAAGTGTGTAATTTAATCGCCCCGGCATGATTATTAGTTTAACAATTGTTATAATTACTATAATAAATAAATAATATTTTAGTAGGTAATTGTCAAACGACAATAAATATTACGTTTCTATAGTAACCAATTGGTTTTGTTCTCGCCAGGCCTCCCTATCATGCCCAACTAACAAGAAAACTTAGAAGCCGTCTGGCATTATTAGAATAAAAAATGTTAAATCGTCAATAACTCAAAAACTACAAATTTTTGGTATAGACAACTTTATACAAAGTCATCCTTATTTTAAGTGTTAAAAAAGATAAAATTATAAAAATTGGGGGTTTTTATTTGAAAAAAGTAACTTTTAACGATTTTTTAAATAATAAATAATAGAGACTTCGATAAGCAGATATTTATAGTTATGTCTAGACCTGCAAACGTCATTTTTTACATAAAATTCAAAATATCTCAATAACATTTCAACTTAGGTATAGGAAATTATACATGAAATATACCTAGAATTTTTCGAGGAATTCAAAAATTCGATAATATACAGGGTGTTCTATTTAGAAAAGAAAGTTCACGTCTACTTCCGGTATTACCGGAAGTGCCGCCATCTTGAAAATATTTTGCGCGAATTGCCCCCATCGACTTTAGTTAGCTGCCAAAATTTCAAATTTTTCTAAAGCCTACTTTCTGAGAAATCGATCGCCGCAGTTCGTCGTGGGACAACCTGCACATATATATATATATATATATATATATATATATATATATATATATATATATATATAAGTAGTTATAATATGGGAGCGCCTCCTCCTCCTCCTCCTCCTCTTCCTCTCTCTCATGTCCCTCATTCTTAACTTCCTCCCCTTTTATTCTCATTCGCATCATATTTTTAATTTTTTCTCTTTGTTCTCCCACATTTGATTTTGCATTCTTAAGTCTTATAAATAGGTGCATCATGATCATTTTAGTATGCCGAGGCACATTTACTAAGCTGTGCTCGAGTTGCGTAAAAAGTTATTTTTGAATTTTTCCACCAATTTTGTATAAAACAAAAAGAAAAAATGTGTCAAGTAATAAGTGAATTATGTGTAATCGCGAAAAATTAACTACAACTATCAGACAGTTAAAAGTTAAATATCTCAATTTCTTTGAAGTGATTTCGAAAGATGAATACACCAAGCTGTTTTATCCACTGAAACGAGATTATTTGGAAGCAATTGACTGTTGTGATGATTATTTAGAAGGAATTATAAGCCTTACTACGTTTTTCAATACATTTGGGAAATCATACTTTGTAGGAGAATTAAGCCACCTAATAGAATTTATAGGAGAAGATTGCCAATTTATACCTGCTATTATTGCAACCCAAAAGAGGTTTCAATTATACGAAGATAAAAAACAGGTATTATCAAAGAAAGTTAATCCTATTCGCAAGAGACGTCCCCCTACATATTTAAAATATTATGTTAAATAAATGAAATGGCTGAGTTGCTGATTGCAGTTAAATTATTAGAGGAGAAATTTAGTAATCTTTCAAAAACCTATTTCTCATATTGTATGGCAAGTGGTCCGGAGTGGATAGACTTTTATTGTAATCAATCTGAGGAATTCGTAAAGGCTGCCCTCTGTTGCAACAAATACATTGAAACATTAAATTTTTTTCAACTTATTCAAGATCTAAAAGATATTGGCTTTGGTTACTATTTAAAAGACTTGAAGCAATTTATTGACGAGGATACTATTCTTCAAGAAATTGAAAAGGAAGAATAAATTTAATAATATTTACAATGGAGCAAATGGTTACTGAAATGTATGAAGAGTTTATTATATCTGCTGCATACTTCCAATATTTATCAATTGTAGGCGAAGAAGACGCAGAAGCACAAGATTTGTCAGCATATGTTAATAATATAGATCGAATGAAACAATGTAAATTAGCCGCTAAATTTTGTAATGATTATTTAAAATATAAAAATGAGTATGAACTTTTAAATGAATTTAGAAAATTAGATTTAAGGTATCATATTAATTGTATTCAATCATGGTTGGTTAATGCAAAATAAAAAGGTAATTAATTTTTTTTTTATATTTTTATTCATTCATAAAACAATTGTCATATAAAAATAACACATTTGTCAAAGCACACATACAAGGTGATTTTGAATGATAGAAGCATTTTGGTTCCATTAGCTTTAGCGCTGGTTGTTCATCTATTTCAATCACATGCTTTTTAGAATATTTCTGTATAAAATCCTTTTTTTCGCTTCCTTTTACAAAAACAAAATCTGCTTTCTTCGTAAGTGTTTCAATTATTTTTGGGAAATGATGTAATGGAGTAAATCCATTATTCCAATGTATACAATGATAATTTTTCGTTAACCATACCGCCTGCTTGTGACAATCAGGTGAAAGAAACTCCATTGGAAAAGGCTTTTTAAAAATGTAATGAGTCATTTCATAACCATCAAAAGCTGCAAGCTCTTTCGGTATAAATTTATTTTTTTCATCTTTGAATCCTTGAATATCTATAACCAATCTCATATTTTCAAAGCAGCAAATTTTTTAATGAGACTTTTTTTACTTGAATAATTTGCAATTTCTTCTTTCAGTTGATTAATTTTAAAAATAAATTTTTCAATTTGTAGTTGTAGTTTTGATGTCATGATTAAAACTAAAAGCTTTTGAAAATTTCTTTAAATTAAATCGAAATATGAAAATAGTGGGGATAAAGTTTATAATTGTTTCACAATTTTAGTAAGAGGGTTGTAGCTAAATAATTTGTCATGTAAAATAAGACAATAAGCAGAAGTATCTTTTTTAATTGCATTGTGTGTCTCAAATTCAATTCTCATTACTACGGATCCCGTTTGAATTGTTTCTTTTTGATGGGAGCAATCAATATGTGTAATAGGACTAATGTTTTTGAATTGTTCAGGATTAAAAATGGGTTCATTTGGAACACCATAATAAGACTGTCTAAAGTTGGCAAACATTTCGTATAAAGCAGAAAATTTGTTTTCTTCGAAATTTAAGTACAAATCGTGATAAGGATATCTTTCAGAATTTAAATATACTCTAATATTTGACAAGGTAATATTGTCAAATTTACTCATATCTTTAACAATTTTCCCTTTTCTGTTTTCTTGAAAGCCAATCACAACATGACGAGGAGCTTCTAGTTTACTAGTTGTTTTTACCGGCCATGTGTGACGGGTTGTTTCGGTTAGAGAAGAATATTCAACAAGTTCCCAACTCCTGAATCCTATCAATATATCTTTATTTGATTCTAATATTTTTGATAGAGCAAGTTGTTGTGGCATATCAACTAGAATGTGAGGAACTTTCCAATAAATTTTATCGAAAGTAACCAATGGAGTGTCAGGAGCAGTAACAAGGTGTGCCGGATCTTCTTTGAAAATAACACCATCTAAATCATCAGTTGATCTAATAAGAACCAATTCCTGTTTCATATTCATAATAATTTTTCTGTAATCTTCAAAAAATCCTAAAAGCATTTTTAGTGGTATGGATACGGAGAATTTTCCATCATTATCAACTAAAATTGTATCACCTTCTTTCCGATGTGGAAACCAACCTGCATTTTCCAGTTTTAAACTTTCGTTGGTATTGTGAGAAAGGTAGCTTTTTAAGGTTGATGCTAATCCAACATTTCTTATTGAATCTATAGTAATTCCGTTTAGTTCATAGCGGATTTCTCTGAACAAAAAGGCTATACCATTGTTAATAAATAGCAATTCTTTCTTATATTTACCTTCTGTATTAGTTAATTTTCCTTCGATATAAAGTAAACTATCTGATGGTAGAGTGTAAGCATCGAGTTCTTGAATTGGGATCCTTATTTCATCATTGTAATCGAATTTTGAAGAAATATATGGTTGATATGTGTGAAGCTCAGAACTGACGATGGAATTGTCTACATAAAGCTTTTCGTTTACGTTTAATATGTTCATTATTTTAAAACAGTGAAACCCAAGGATGTGAGAAATTTACGATTATCTCGTCTTAACTTGTTGGTGTTGGATTTGATACTGAACTGTTGTTTAGGCTTTTTCTTTTTATAAGTTTTTACTTTGTTGATAGTAGTAGGGGCAAGTCTCATCCCAAGGGCTCTATTATATCTAACAACCATTTTATATTTCACTTGTTTGTAAATGTAACCTTACTGTTATAGTTTCTCCTCTAAAACTGATAAGTTCTCCGTCTTGATCAACTATTTTAACTGTTATATTGTTAATTGCTTTGACGCTAACTGGAAAATACAAAATGGGCAAAGGAGATTCAACTATTTTATACCCTGGAGCTACAGTTGGATAAAACTGGTGAATAATATGAACAGGTTTACCATTATTGTAAGAACCGACACAAATATTACAGTCAATACAAATAGCATTCACCTTAGTTATTTTTGCAACATTATCTGATTCTTCCTCTTTCATAGCTTCTAGTATCCTGCTATTAAAACCCAACATTTTTCCTATCGAATCTTCCTTGGTAAAATCAATTATTCTACTACACATTAAAAAAGTTTTTAGAGTATTAACATTTGCTTTTAAAAGAAAAAAAATTTTTTCATTCGGAAATAAATCTTCTATACTTTCTCTTATGTATGTTTCTATATCTGTAATGTCATAAGTTCCGTCGGGAATAACAATTACTTTATTATCTATATAAAATTTATTATATCCTTCTTTTATATTGGGGATAGTCATAAACGTTTCAAAATCAGCTAAACCCAGGTAATATTATTTTTCATCCTCTAAATATATGGGCGGATTAAAATCAGCAGACAAAACAGAACTGTTTCCTGATATGGCAATTGTGGTAGACATTGCAGTTTATTTATGAATGAGATATTACAATAAATAATGAGTTTATATATTTTTTTGCAAAAATTTTAGGGATAGTTGACCACAGTTATATGAATTAAATTTTTGTTTATTTTCATAAGTATAAAATACATCCACTTTGCCATTCGAATTAAAATATTTGAGAAGTTCTAAAGGTGGTTTTAAATTTCCATAACTATCAAAATATATTACATTTTTGTTATTTTTAATATAAGCAGTCCAATGAGATCCTTTATTTTGTTTTTTATCCAAATTTACAATACCACATTCTTTCAGATTAATTTTTTTTGGAAGTTCATCGAGCATAAAAACACCTCTAAAGCCAGTTATTTTTAACAGCTTTACATATTTAATAATATCATTGTTCGTAAGTGCTCTTTTTGGAAAACTTATTTTGAGTTTTTTTTTTGTCTGATTGCTTTCATTTTGACGGATCCTCCTTTATAAGGTCTAATAAATAGTCCCTTTCCTTTATATGGTCTAATATATAATCCTTTACCTTCTTTAGAAGCATTTTCCATTGCAATATTATGTCTATGTATTTCTTCTAGTTGCTGTTTAGCTGCTTTAGCATCATTTACTGCCTTAGCAATTCCTGCCGCGCCTCCACCTAGTGCACCCAGGGCGCCAAGAATGGGAAACAAAAGAGGTAGAAATCCTCCAATTTTTTTGGGTGTTCGAATGATACGTTTTTTTCTCAATTTAAGTTTACCCCCTTTTGTATTTTTTAATCCCAAACCGAACTTTCTTTTACCCTTCATTATTCCTGCAACACTTAAAGCTGCAATTTTTTCACCAATAGAAGAATCTTTAGCTTTTACCCTATCCCAGGCTTTTTTTTCTAATATTTGGTCAGATATGTGTCTTTTTGATAAATCTTCAGTCTGAGAGTAAGATATATCATGTTCTTTGCAAGCGGAATCCAATGGATTTACACCAACGTCACCTCTAGTTAATCTTTTTTCCAAGTTGGTGCCGGGACCACAATAATTATATCCTGGTATATGAACTTCGAAAGGTAATTTACTAATTAATTTATTTACTAAACCAGAGCCTTTTCTATTACGTCTTTTAATAGTTTTTTTCAACTTATGACGACCCACAGTCATTGAAGTTCTTTTTATACTAAAAACACATTGACATTTTTCTGGTATAAATACTTTTACAGATAAAAATATTTACTAGTGTGATTAAGAATGAGGATTGAAAAACAAAAATTCTCATTACCAGTAAATAATCATGACGAAAAAATTTTAAGTAAACAGTTGAGAAAACATGGTGACTTATTTTGCGGTGGTTCAAAAAGAGGGCTTATAGTTGGTTGCAGTGGTAGCGGTAAAACCAACGTTATGCTTACACTGCTCGAGCATCCTAATGGAATTAGGTTTGAAAATGTCTATGTTTATTCAAAGTCATTAGATCAACCAAAATATGAATATTTAAGGAAGTTGTTAAAGCCTATGAAAGAAATTGGATACTTTGAATATGATAGCGATGAGAACATTATTTCACCTCATGAGATAAAGCCAAATTCCGTTATCATTTTTGATGATATTCCTTGTCATAATCAATCTATTATTAGGGACTATTTCACGCATGGAAGGCATAGAAACACCGATTGTTTTTTTATTTTTCAAGGATATTCCTCAATCCTTAAACGTCTAATTCGAGAAAATGCAAACTTATTAATTTTATTTAAACAGGACTGTTTGAGTTTAAAACATATATATAATGACCACTGTATATTGGATATGACATTTGATCAGTTTAAAAATATTTGTGCTAACTGTTGGATGGATCCATATGGCTTTCTTGTAATTGACAAAGATTGTGAAGTAAATCACGGCAGATATAGGAGTAAATTCGATTCCTTTATATATTTATAAAAGTAAAAAATTTGCAGTTTTATTTCATTTAAAACTTGTACAGCATGGATAAACGTTTAGCTCGAGAATTAATAAAATCGAGACAAGCCGTGAAGCAGAAATATCAAAGCTTGAAATTAGCTACTTCTACTGCTCAGTCCGAATTAGAACAAACTTATAGACCAATAACACAACCACTTAAACAGCTAATTTCAAGTATTGGTAAATCCGAACCATTCGATTTAAAAGAAGAAAGAGTTTCAAAGTATGAAGAATTCAAAACACCTACAAAGCTTTATAAAACATCAACTCCGACGAAAAATATTCAGAAAACAGGAAAAA
This sequence comes from Kuschelorhynchus macadamiae, assembly GCA_030620095.1. Classification (NCBI taxonomy): domain Eukaryota; kingdom Metazoa; phylum Arthropoda; class Insecta; order Coleoptera; family Curculionidae; genus Kuschelorhynchus; species Kuschelorhynchus macadamiae. The sequence goes on from JAUTXW010005219.1 coordinate 119,417, forward strand.
CTCCGTTACTCCCTACAGAACTACCAACATTTTTAAATGACAGTAGTATCACTTCTTCCTCTCCTGTAGTACAACCATTGTCATCAACTGTTATAGCAGAAACTTCAGATCCTTCTAGTGACACAACAACAAATTTAAACTTGTCAGACATATTGGAACAAACTAGAAAAACAATTCAAACCTATGTTGGTACACCATCATATAAAGATTACTTAGCAGATTTTCATGAATTACCCAGATCATATATTGATGAGGGTGTGAAAGATACACAACATAAATTTGACCATTATTACGGAATAGTTCATGACCTCGAAACGGATAAGTTTTCTTTTGGTTTAACACAGATACCGGTAGAAATTATTGGAAAGGACATTAAAGTGGGAGGAATAACGTACACAGGCACGCCAGGTTTATACGAATTGCTTTTCAAAAAAGAACCGATAGGTTATAAGAAGGAAGATTTAGATAATTACATGAACATTCTAGCTAAAACAAATGTATATCGTAGGAATTTTGATTCAAATGAACAAGTTCAAGGAAATACATCACACAAATATGTTACAATAATAGGACCATATTTACAAAGAAAGGGGATTACAAAGACAAAAACCTTGCCAAGATTAGTTACAGCATTTAACAAACCACAACCTCCGTTTAGAACAACTAGAGCCAAATCTACAGGAAAGGGATTAATTTTGAAAACAAACAGATCAAATACAGACTATGTATACTGGAATAATGTAAACGAAATTGTTGATAGGCTACGTTTATTAATTTCATCAAGTGATGCGGGAAATAATGCTCATAGTAACGAGATTATCTCTATTATTGAAGAATTAAGAGAAGATAAAGTAATACTATAAATAACAGCTATCAAATATAATCATATTTATTGTTTAATGAAAGCTCAACATGACAGTTGATAAATTTGGACGCCATATTTCAAAACAAAATCAAGAGAGAATAAGTGACATTAATAATTTAAAAAGGAGATTAGGTGAAAATGAAACAAATAATGAAATCTTTGCTAAAAAGCTTAAGGTTTTTGATGAAAATTTTTTAAAGTATGAAAACCAGATTAAAGTATGTTATACCTCAATTGAAAACGTTAATAAACAGTTGCTAACGCTAAATCAAATAAGTAAAGATTTGCAATTTTTAAATGAACATGTTAAAAAGGAAGACAAAAAATTAAGTGATGATATCAACAAAATTAATAAAATAATGGAAACAAATATAAGAGAAGTAATAATTGAAAAACACAAGGAAAAAATTAAACAATTAAGAACTTTTATAAAAAGGTTAGATGATGAAAAAAAAAGAAATCAAAATAGCATTCTTAACAGTAGAACAATTGACCAACTCACTTTGGAAGAAAATCAACAATATATTTCCTTGGAAAATATAATGTCCAGTGTAATTAAGAAATTAGAACAAGAATTAAATAAAACAGAGGAGGAATTAAAAAATAGTGATAGTAGATCAACTACTTTCTTAACTGGAGAGATAAAAAAATCCTTTAATGCGTTAGAAAAGGAGATTACTAAAATTAGTAAAATTTTAAATGAAAAAAGTTATACAATACAAATTGATAAATTGAATGAATGGGAAAAAACATATAAAAGTTATATTTCGAATTATTACAAAACATAGAAAGTGAACTTCCTTAAAATTGAATAAACAAGTTTGTTGTCATGACAACCGTTAAACAGCAAGTCGTTAATGAATTACATAAACCTGCTAGAAAAAACTACAAACGCAGAAGGGTGGTAGTGAAAGGGTTAAATGATCTTTTTCAAGCTGATTTGGTTGAAATGTTACCCTATGCCAAATTTAATAAGGGATTTAAATATATCTTGATTACCATAAATGTATTTTCTAAGTATGTTTGGGCCGAACCGTTAAAATCTAAATCTGGAAAAGACGTAACAGCGGCAATGAAAAAAATATTAATCAGTGCAAAAACTCCACCAAAAAACTTGCAAACGGATAGAGGAAGAGAGTTTTTCAATGTAAATTTTCAAAATTTGATGCAACAATTTCGAATTAACCATTATAGCACGTTTTCCAATTTGAAAGCGAGTATAGTAGAAAGAGTGAACAGGACTTTAAAGAATAATATGTGGAAAATATTTAGCATTCAAGGAAATTACAAATGGTTTAATATATTAGCGGATATTGTAAAAGATTATAACAATACAAAACATTCTTCAATAGGAATGAAGCCAAAACAAGTAAATAAAACAAATGAAAATAGAATCTTGAAATCTGCATTTACTCATGCTAAAACGTTAGATATAAAATCTCCAAAGTTTAAAGTGGGTGATCACGTACGAATAAGCAAGCATCGAGAGGCATTTTCAAAAGGTTACACACCAAATTGGTCAAATGAGATATTCCACATTAAAGAAGTTAAGATGACAAACCCTTGGACATATTTAATTCAAGACGAAGATAATCAGGACATTCTGGGTGGTTTTTATGAGCAAGAATTACTAAAAGTAAAGCATACCGATGTGTATCTTATTGAGAAGATTTTGAGAAGGAAAGGAAACAAAGTTTATGTGAAATGGTTAGGACTTGATAAAAAATATAATACATGGATTGATAAAAAAAATATTGTTTAATTAAATTGAAATTAAATTTTAGTTAAATTTGTTTTATTTCTGTTCCTCACTTTATGCTTTAGCTGATACAAATTACAAAGTCTTAATGTGCTAATTAATTTCAAATAAAATTCACATTTACTAAACTAAAATTTTATTAAGTAAAACATCAAATACAATTTTTATTAAAACGTGTCAAATATATTTTATTTCTATGTTCCTCAGATAATATCGAATCTAGAATAAGTTTACAATCATTTATTCTTTTTTCAAAACGGAGTCTATCTAAGTACCACATCTGAAAGTTACTCCTACGGGCTTGTCTGTAAGCAAAGCTCCACTTCACTAACACATGCACCTTATTGTTCTCTTCCAGAAAAGATATTGTTTTCTTCGTAATATTTTCTTTTTGATCCATTTTCATTGTTTTCTTCGTAATATTTTCGTTTTGTTCCATTTTGCTTCAATTTGTTTTCCATTTGTTCAGGATATAAAGCAAGTAATTCCATCATAGTTGAAACATTTTCACTGTTAGGATTTTCTGTTGGACTTATTATATTATAAACATGCGTACACAAGTCGCCACAATCAGATGAAATATTATTTTGAAATATTTTGAAATATGTATTGAATTCTTGCCTTTTAAGTATAGATAATCTATAATCAATAATTTCCTTTAATCGCCACAAATTGTCCAAAGACTCTTGTCCTAAGTATATGAAGTGTGGGCCTTTTGTAATTTGTAGAACAGGGGTATCATTTATTTTCTGAACCTGCAGATGAATGTTGTTTATATTCACACTGGTTTGATCAACTTGAGGAAAGTAGAAATTGTTTACAATAATTCCTTGATGAACACAAATGTCTTTCCAATTTTCTTCGGTTAGTGCGATTGAAAATCCAGTTTTTCCACCAATTACAATTTTTGGAGAAAAATCATTTAAACTAATGCCAACAAGAACAAATTTTGACAAAGAATTATTTAAAAAATAAATTTTTGAATTAAGAAGCGTTTCCAAAGGTTTATGAACCACGGCGTTGTTCATAATGACTAAACGAGACTGAAACATATTGTGTTATTCTTGTACTTAAATATTCTCATCCCCACTTTCTTTAAAGTTTCGTTTAAAATGGATTAATGAAAAAATAGATTTCCAGTTTGAAATTTATAATAAAGATAAATAATTAAAATGGTAATGTATAAAAATAATGCAAAGTTTAATGTAACACTAATGATGGAAAAGTAATAATTTTTGAATCCGTCATAATAATTGGTACAGTTGGGGGTTAAAATTTGTAACTGATTATTTTTAAACTCTAACCTTTCTATCCAATTTGTATCAAAAATAGATCGATTTGGATAATGATACAAAATTTTAAAAAATTTACTTGCATTTTCATTTCCATTTATTCGTTCCATCCAACTAATTGTACTATTGTTAATTAATCCAATTTTCATAAATTTACAATATTTACTTAGAGTGACGTCTGTTTTATTAGAAAAACATATTTCACACTGTGTTACGCCAGGGGGATGATGAACATAAAAAACATTTTGGAAAATAAAATAAAGAAGAATAAATTGAGATCTACTGATAGTCATTAAAACAAATTAATAATAATATTCCAAATTTATTAACATTAAGCAGATACTTTCACCACGAAAGCAAAAGCAGTTGTAAAAAAATAACAATAAAATACTTAATTTAAATATATGTAAAAGTTCATAAATAAGGATATTAATAATACTATATAAAATGTGTAGCTTGAAGACTTATTTTGAATGGTTACAATTATTCGATTCCTATTTTTCCATAAACAGTTATTTAAATCACAATTCCTAGCAAATTTCTTATGCTCCACAATAGGATCATCATAACTTAACCAATCAAAAATTTCAATACCACAATAAAAACATTTACAAATATCATTGATTGAAGTATAGTAAAAGCCAGCTCCAGCTAACACTTCTGGTCTCAATTTTCCTTTCCATTTTTTAAAAGTGGAAAGTCGTTTTTCATATGTTTTAAAATAACTGTTATCAATTTCTTTGTCAAAAGTTTCTAAGCACATTTTGTGAAAGACTTATGAAGACTAACTTTGGTTTCAAAAACAACAAATTTAAATACCTTATAATATCTACATAAATATATCTAAATCTTCATGTTCTGCATTCCATTGATACAAAGCAATATCTTGGTGTCCCCAAGCTAATGTATTAAAACTATAGGGAATTTTATACCGCTTATCATCTTCGGAACTCAAAGCCAATTTATTAATTAACTCTGTAAAAATTGTATGTTGTCTAGATCGAAAAACATACATTGAACAAAAGGTTTTAGAATGATTTTCAACAACATCTTTATAATGAATAAAATCCAACTGCTTTTTAATTGCACTTTTTTTAACACCTTTTGCTTTTTTTGTTAAACTGTTTTCCGTTTTAATACAATATGCTTTTGCTCCAGTACCAAAGAAAGTAGTAATGGGTTCACCAGCATATTCATCTTTGAATTTTCCTATAACTGACTTTGTAATAGGCATTTCATGAATATTATTAAATTCATAATTAGATGTGTCAAATTTGTGAATATTTTTTATCATGTCAGAATAAATATTTGGAGTTGTGACTTCTAAAATGAACGAATCGGTATCGGTGTATAAAAGTGAAATATTTTCCTGATAAAGAGGTTTTAAAAAATTATAAAAGAAATCATACATGACAGTTTTAGATATATCTAATATTGAGAAGCCTACATATATTGGTTTATTGTAAGTAACTTGAATCTTTTGCATTTGAATAGCTACCAAGTTTTCAGAAAATATTGTTAAGTCCTTGAAATATGGTTTTGCAATTAAATTCTCAGCACCATCTTTTCTTCTATTTTTTTCCCACTCTGTAACAAGTCTTACGTCAATTCTCCTATCAACATTTTCCATAGTCTTGCCATAAATACTATTATTTGCCAACTTGTAAGTATTACGATCAAATTCATTCTTTGAATCATTTCTTAATCTTGAATTCAAGTCTATATATTTTTTCAACCAATCAGATTGAGAAAACTGTAAAACTCTATGAACTTTAGTTAACTTGAGTCCATGTTCCAAACATTGTTTTAATAATTGATAGTGAATAACATATTTTGATTTATCATTTAAATTGGGTATTAATTTTATGCATTTAGAATTTGGCGGTTTAAAGTTTTCTGGACAAAACGGAAAATCGTTATGATAGGAATGTAGACTTGTAGGATATTCTAAATCAACTTCTAAAACATATCCCTTATTAGATTTTTAGAAATATTCATAATATTTAAATCATTGATTTCTTTATCTGTTAACCAAACAAAATCTCCCGTTGGAATGTGCTGTGACATTGCATAACCATACAAATTTGTTGCATCATAATAAATTATGTATTTAGTTGGCTTTAAAGGATCAAAATTTAAAAGAAATGGATTATTAGCTTCAGATTTTCTACAAATGCAAGAGCTCACACCACCGCGAACGCTTTTTTGAAAAAGTGTATCATATCTGGATCAGTTAACAATTCTAACTCTATTCCAGTATAACGCAAACACGCCTCCCAAGATAAACCTACTGATGTGCTCATCCGTTAAAGTATTATAAAATTGGTCTTTTTGAGGTAAAGTTGTTTCTTCTAATTTTAAATAATCATCAATATAATTGTAAGGAAATACACCTTTTTTGCCGAATAAGTTTAAATCTTTCTTCATCATTGAAAATTTTTTTTATTTCCTTACATTGTTCATCTTTTAAGCTTTCAGAGAGTTTTGATAAAGAATGGGATAGAAATTGAAAGAATCAATAAACCTTAATGATATATTTTTTTTCTTAGCCTTTTGTGTCTTTTTATCAAAATAGTTATCCACATGAATAAGCTTTTCAAATGAAATATATTTTCCTTGTTTTGTGCGATAACTGTTAGTTGTTCTTTGTTTAAGCATAATTTTTTAAGAAATAGATGAGAATCATAATTACGCAAATTATGCAATATAACTGGAATAAAGTTAGGTATTCTGTAATTTATGTTGCAGAGTGAATGAGCTGGACCTCTA